>QEIL01000320.1:11173-21565 GCA_003116535.1 Paecilomyces niveus | reverse complement strand
TTTATAATAATAATAATTTTAAAAATTAAGTTAAAATTTTAAGCTTAATTTAATTATAATAATTTAAAAAATAATTTATTTAATTAATTAAAATAACTTAATAAATATATTAAATATATAAAAGGAAGAAAAAAAATAACTAACTATAGTAGCTATTATTATTAAAAATTAAATAATATTAAATTTTTTTATAAATAATAAAAAATAATAAAATATTAAGTAAATAAATTAAAAGTAATATTAGTATTAAGTTAAGTTATAGCTTAACTTAGCTTACTAAAACTTTTAAGTTAAGCTTAACTTTTTAACTTAAGTTAATATTTATTATAATTAAATATAAAGTTAAGTTTAAGTTTAATTTAACTTAATTTAACTTTTAAGCTAAGCTTAAATATTTAATTTAATTTATTAAGTTAAACTTAAAATTTTAACTTAATTTAACTTAATATTAATATTAATTAAAAGTAATTAAAGCTTTATACTAAGTATAGTTTATTATAATTTAACTTAATTTATAAGTTTAATTTAATAAACTTAGTATATAATTTAATTACTTAATATAATTTAAAGTTAGTTTAACTAAGTTAAATTAAATTAAGCTATAACTTAACTTAATATTAATATTAAAATTATTACTTATAATTTTATATTTAAATTTATTTTATTAAATAATTTTTTTAAAAGTTTAATTAAAAAAAAATATTATTATAAGTTCTTTTTATAATATATAATATATAATATATATAATTATTATTATATAGTTTTAGCTTAATTAATTTTTTTATTTTTAATTATTTTTTTAATAAATATATATTTATTTAATTAAATTAATTATATTTAATTTTTTATATTTTAAATTAAAAAAATAAATTTATTAACTTAATTTTTTTTTAATTTAATTAATATTAATAATAAGTAATTAAAAATTTATAGTTTAATTTATAAACTTTATTTTATTATTTTTTATTATTTTTTATTATTTTTTTATATTATTTTAAAAACTTTAAGTTTTTTAAGTAAATAAACTTTTAAAAGTTATATATTTTTTTTTAAAATTTAATTAATTAAATAAATTACTTTGAAATTATTATATTAATATATTGTTTTTAATACTTTTTTAAGCTTACTTAATAAAGGATTTAGTAAATTACTAAATAGCTTTTAAATATTGTAATTATTGCTAAGTATCCTTGTAGTTCTCTTATTTTAAGGTAAGTTTTTTTTTTATTTCTTTAAAATAAATAACTAGTTAAATAAAGTTTAAGATATTTATCTTTTACCTTAAATAAGAATAATTAAGTAAATTCCTAATTAAAAATAACAACTACAAAATTAACTATTGGAAGGAATTTAAACTAATTATCTTAGTAATAATTTACATAGAATTTTAATATAACTATTAGTTTATAAGTAAAATACTAAAGAAAACTTTAATTTAATCCTTAAAGTAAAGTAAAATTTATTTTAAAAATTAAAGATAAATTAATAACCTTTATTAAATATTATATATAGTATTAGGGGGACCCTTATACTAGTAAATATACTTTAGGAATATTATTATAATATCTCTAATAGTAGTAGTTTTATAATAAGACATAAAAATAAAATATTTGCTATATTAATTTACTATAGCAAAAGACTACATTATATTTATACTTCTCCTTAGGGAATAACTTAAAATTTATTGTAATATACTACTATAGCTTTTTTAAAATAAGTAATAATTAAAGTAATTCAAGGGGGGAATTATTATAAACTAACTATAGAGGGGCACAATTATAACACCTTAATAAAGTAAAACTATACAGCATAATATTATAATTAAATAAACATAAGTTATATAATAAAAAGTATAGAAAGTATATAAGATATACTCTTTATACTTATTACACCCTTTATACTTAAAAAATATAAAAAGTATAAATAAAAAATTATACCTAAGAAAGGTATAGAAAGAATTAGATATATAAGGACACTTATTTCTACTTAATAATTGTATTTAATTCTTTGTAATTATTTTAATTTCCTTAGTTACTTATATTATTAAATTTATTATTATTTATTTAAGTAAGAATATTATTATATATATATATAAGGTAAGCTTTACTATTAGCTTAATTATTATTTACCTTGGAGAAACTTATTATAATATTATTATATTAACCTATTAAAAGTATTTAATTTAATATTATATAAAAACTTCTAAAATAATATAAATTACCAAATAAAAATCCTAAAGGATATAAATTACTTAAACTTTCCTTGACTAAAGTAAATAAATTAATTAAAACCTAGGACTTAGGGTATAATACAATAATTACCCTTAATTCTATTACCAAAGGTTTAGTATTACTAAGGCTATGCGACAACAAGAAGCTATACTACAACTAAAAAAACCAAAAGTCAAACTACCAAAACTAAATTCTTTTTATAAAATAAACCTTTACTTTGAAATAATAAATATTACTAACTTTAAAACTAAAACTATAATAGCTATTTTCTATATAAAGGGTAACCTTTAAGTAAATTAAATATATTTTAAAAAATAAAGAAAATAAAAAACAAAATAAAATTACTAAAATAAAACTATATAAAATTTAAGAAGCAGCTTAAGAAAGTATTTAAATTGCAAATAAAATTAAAATTATAAAACAAAAGCTTAAATATCTACAAGATACTAAGTCAACACAAACTATATATTAAAAATACCAGCAAATTATAATTTATTTCAAATAAAGTTATAAAGTATAAATTATAATTTATAAATAAAAACTTAAGGAAAATATCCAAGACAAGCTTATAAAATAAAATAAACTTATTAATTAAAATACATATTAAATTTAAGAAAGAAAAAAAGTATATTAACAAACTAAACAATAAAAATTCGGGGGAAACAAAGAATTTACCTACTATAAACTTAACAAAAAATAAAAAAAAAATTCTAATCCTTAAAAACTAAAATTAATAAATTAAATATTACAATACACAAACAATAAATAAGTCCAAGAAAGAAACAAAACAAAAGTAAAAATACTTTAATTACAACAACAAAGAAAAGTATATAATTAAGTAATATAAAAAGCCTAAAAATTAATAATATAACTTAAAGCTATAAAAAATAATAATAAAAACAAAGAATACAATAATATACCTAAAAGCAAGAATAAATATAGTACAAATAAATAACTTAACTAAATTAATTAAAAATTAAAAATTCTAAGAATTAAGAAAACTAAAGAAGTTTCAAGGACAACTTAACTAAGTAGTAACAAAGATAAATACCCTCTAGGGACTAAAATAGCTAAATAAATATTACAAGAAAGCTCAAGCAATATACAAAGAAATTAATAAATAGCTATAAAATATACCAAAAATTATAAAGAAACTTATAATTATAAGTAATAAATAATTATTAAATAAAACAATCAAAAAAACAATTAAACTTATAGAAAACTTAAACAATAAAATACTCGAAAACTACCAAATAATAAAAATACTTATAAAATAAAATTTATAAAATATTAGTCGGAATTAATAAATAATCCAAGCCCACAGAGCCTATAAAATAATAGTATAATATAAATAAATTACCTACTAAAGAAATACAAGAAATACTCAAAGAATCTAAGACTTAGGGAGTATTAGAAAAGGCTACTAATACAGAGACACAGATAATAAATCCTATTCTACTAAAACTAAACGAAGACCGCGAGTCCGGGACTCAACAAATTATATAGAATTCCTCAAAAAAGGTAGTAGGGAAGGATTACTATTGTAACAAGTCAAGATATACTTACACCAAATTCCAAGACTATCCAAGATATACACTATATATTAAATAATATATTTTAATTATAATTACTTAATATATTGTATATATACTAAAAAAATATTCCTTACAAAAACTTATAAAGGGAAGAAAAAAGCGTTTAGCTACAACAACTAGCAAAGCTATATTTAATTAAAAATTTAAATTATAAGCTAATTAGCTAAAGTACTTATTAACTCAAAAAGCTATAAGGAGCTTTATAAATTTAAAGGAAAAATTCAAATTTAAAAAAAAAGTAAATTTTATTTAAAATTATAAAATTAAATAATAAAAACCTTAGAGAACTTTATTACTAAAGAGATAAAATACTTACCAATAATAACTAAGAATTATATAAAATTTACTAACCTTGAAATTATTAAACTAAAAGAATATAAATAGTACTTAAAGTTAAAAAATATAATTTTAAAATTAAACTAAATTAAAAATAAAATATAATTCACTAAATATAAATATAATTAAATATAATTATAAACTATAGAAACTACTTTTCTAAATACTAAAAAGGTAAAATTAACTAAAAGGGTTAAATTAAAAAAATAGCCAAAACCTTAAATTTAAAAGAAGTTTAAGCTTCTAAAAATCTCTAATAAAATAAATTAAAAAAAAGCTATATTAAAAAATATACTAAAGACAAAAAACATAATTAAACACAAATCAAAGGCAATAAAATAACAAAAACTAAATATCCCGAAATTTCTTTAACCTTAATATTAATATAAAATTACTAAAATATAGTTAATATAAATATAAAACATTAATTATAAAAGGGAAATAACTTACATACAAATTAATTTACTAATTATTAAAAAGAAATTTATAACCTTAAAGAATTTATTATAAAAAACTTAAAGAAAAAATATATTTAACTATTACAATTAATAATAAAATATTTAATCCTATTTATACTAAAGAAAAATAAAAGCTTATAGTTATATATAAATTCTTAATAATTAAATATAATAATAGTTAAAGATAAATAACTATTACCTTTACTAAAATTTAAGATAAAGTACAAAGACTAAAGTAATTTTCGAAATTTAATATTATAAAAGCTTATTACATACTACAAATTAAAAAAAGTAATAAATAAAAAATAGTATTTAAAACAAAATATAAACTATATAAATAGCTAATTATACTATTTAAACTTACAAATACACTAGTATTATTCTAAAGATATATTAACTTAGTGCTTAGGGAGTATTTATTTAATTTTATTATAGCTTATTTAAATAATATTTTAATATTTTCTAATAGTTATATCTTAAAATATATTAAGTTAATATTACAAATTATAAAACTACAACTAAAGCTAAAAAAAATATAAGTTCTACAGATAGGAATAAATTTCCTAAGACACTAAATTACTATTAAAAATATTTAAGTAAATAAAGCAAAAGTACAAGTAATCAGAGATTAACTAAAACTCAGGAACCTTAAGAAATTATAATTATTTATAGGAATAGTTAACTATTACCAATAATACATATAAAATTACACCAACATTATAAAACTATTATTTTAATTACTTAAAAAAATAAAAATACTAATAAATAAAAAAATAAACTAAAGTAATAAAAGAAATTAAGGTTAGGATAACAACTACACTAATATTACAACAATATAACCCAGAATTAACAATATTCATTGAAACTAATATATTTAATTATGTAATTAGAGAAGTAATAATATAATTAACCACCGAGTGGCCCATACCACCGAGTAGCTTATTTCTCCACACCCCTCTATGGATTTTGAAGCTTTTCAACCACCAACACTACTAAATTTACTATTTAAAAGATGAAATGTATAGCTATTTACTAGGGCAATTCTATATTGTATGTCTAATAGTCCCGTAGCCACTGCAGTGTTCTGGAGCTCGCTGGCGAGGTCTAGATGCCTGCTCTGCAACCTGCTCCTTAACCTGTGTATTAAGTTATTGAATGTAATTTTGACCTTCCTGTACAAATAAGACAAGATTATCACTATAATAGGGGGCCTCCTTTCCTTCTTTCTCTTTTTACGCTTATTCTTAGCCCCTAAGACCCTAATTTCTTGTTGGAGAAGAAGGTTTGTATTTATTGCCATGTACGCGGCCTTTTCAAGATATATATAAGCTGGACGTTAGAAAGTACTCTTTTCTTTTGAAGACTTTTTTATAGGTTACAGACCTTATAATTAAGTTGACAAGGATTCTAAGGCGTTCGAAAAGCAGAGGAGATTAAGTCTTCAACTTCAACAAGAGGTAGTATTGGTGTATATAGTTGAAAAGTAATCTTTTCAAGAACCCGATCTTAATCAAGTGGCGTAAGCCCAGCTCCTGCAAAGCTATTACATATATTCTCTGGATAAAAGATCTTCTTATATGCAGGTAGATATAGATATAAAGTCTTCCTTATCAATATGGTTGTTGCCGGCTATTATTATCCCTTTCGTTAGTTTTCTATATACACGCTTGAGTGGCCCAAAAATACCAATATCTAGTGGTAAAAGATAAGAGGTGTGAGGAGGTATACAAAGACAGATAATTACATATTCTTTGCAGAAAATATTAAATTCTGTATTTATATAGCTAGAATAACTATTAAGAATAAGCACTCGCTTTGCACCAGTTGAATAGTGTTTAAAATATAGTTCAAACTGCTCTTTCAACTAGCTAAGGCTTATTTTATTTGTTATCCAACTATTTTAATTTCTTGCAATAACATAGCCTTTATTAAAAAGATTTGCTTCTTAAAACTAAGCTATTTGTTGAGATCCTACTTTTAAAATAACCTATGGGGGTATAAAAATCCTTTTTGAGCTTGCATATTCAATAATTGTAACCTATTCGCGATTTCCCTGAATAACTCTCCGAGGTCTTTCACTATGCTCCACTATAATAATAACTTTAAGAGGTTGAACAGAATCTTATTGTAAAGCTGGTTTTATCAAAGTTCCAGATATCATCCTTATGGATACTATATTTTTGAATAGCTTTGTGTATAGTTATAAACTATTGTTTTATGACCTTTGGATCCTCCTGCTTTATATATTAGTATATAATTCTCTGATTATATCGTGTATATAATATTAGATAATGTTTAATAAATTTATATACCCAATTGATACCAAGGGTTGCTACAGAATCCTATGTTTGCTTACGGAGTAAAATTTGTATTATGCTACACAGAAATTCAGGCCGAATTAAAAAGCCTTATTAATTTGTATTTAGCAGGTGTTTGGTAAGGATATCTTCTTTATAAACTATTAATTTATAGCTATTACTGTGTGTTTCTGAGTGTAGTTTTATCCTATAAAACTAATTGCAAAGGGATATTTTAGGCACTCCAAACACCTTAGCAGTAGCTGTTTTAGATTGGATTTTTTTTATAGGTAGATATAGCTATCTACATTCGATTTTCCTGAGACAAAGGTATTTTCACATAATAGTAGTGAGAAAAAGACATGTTGAATAATGTTGACACGGAAATTCTAGTGGTTGCGCAGAAATAGGCCACTCGGTGGTATAAGCCACTCGGTAGTTAATTACATTATATTATTCAATAAAAATAATACCAATAAGGTTAAATTATAAAATTCACAACAAAAAACTACTAGCTATTAGTAATAATTAAAATTTAAAAGTATATTTTAAAAAAATAAAGTATATAATTATAGTTACAATAAATTACAAATCTTACCTACTTTATAATAATTAAGTATTAATATAAAGATAAGCTAAATAAGTAAAAGTACTAAAATTATATATGCTGAAAGATATAAATAAGAAATCCTCTTAGAAATATAATTGTTTTTAACCGCTATTAAACCCTTAGTTAATTTTCTATATATTTTAACAACTTAAAAATTAAGTAACTAAAGAAATTAAAATAGTTACAAAGAACTAAATACAATTATTGGGCAGAAATAAGTATCCTTATATATCTAATTCTTCCTATACTTTTCTTAAATAATTTTTTTTATTTATACTTTTTATTTTTTTTAAGTATAAAGGATATAAATATAAAGAATATATCTTATGTCCTATATACTTTTTATACTTTCTTGTTATGTAACTTAATATTTATTTTGCTATAATACTATACTATAAATTTTTACCTTGTTAGAGTATTATAGTTGTGCCCCTCTATAGTTAGTTTGTAATATTATTTCCCCTCCTTGAAGTTTTCGTCTTTGAAGATATAAATACTATATGTGCTTTGTTGCTATCAGGGTCTTGTCCTTTTTTTGTAAATAATTATATATTCTTTAGTTTATAATATTATTATATGTTAAATATAAATGCTTTGCTGAAAAAATTATTTAGTGTTATTTCTCTTTATTTTTCTAACTATTATAATATTTATAGTTTTAATTATATTATTAATATAAAGTTTCGAAGTAAAAAGTAGTCCTAGTATACTTATAATAGTATAAAATATAAAAAAATATTACAGCGATAACGAGTGCTGCGATCTCGAATGTTCCCGTAATAAATTCGTTCGGAGATCGAGACTAACGAGGATAATATCGAGGTGCTGCATCAGCGCCTAGTTGAGGCTATGGCTAAAGCCAAATGTCTTCGTTGTTAGGAAAAGTTATTATCGAATTAGTGTGTTAAATCACAATATAAAGGTCCAGGAAGCTAAGGCTTCTAAGTCAAACAAGTTCCCGACCGAGGATAAACAACATTAAATGGCTACCGCCTTAGGAAAATCCTACTCTAAATCAAATAATATAAGACCTAAGCCCCAGTTTCTGGGCTTCCGTTGGTACTAATATTTCTTTATCGAATATTAGTAATTCGTTAAATTTATAACAAATTTCTAAGTATTTTCTGAGGTACTATACCTCTTTTATTTTATTAAGTATTGGTTTGTCCTTTGATTTTTTTTGTGTTTCAAGACCCTTTTAACTTTATATTTTTTTTGCTTATTATTAAGTTTAATGTTTTGGTTAATTTAAGTGTTTTTTTAATATTAGTTCTTATAACAAGATATGAAAAATTGGTGTATGCGCTTTATACTTTCTAGTAATTTTAGCTTATAGTTTATTAGTTTAATTTTTTGTTTAATAATAAATAGTTTTATTTTTTTGCTGTCAAGCTTGTTGCTTGGTCTCTTAGTTTTAATAATTGTTGTAGGAAATATATTTTCTCTCTTTCCTTGAAGTTAAGTCCCTTTTAACTTTAAAGGTTATAGTATATTACTATTCGGTTAATAAACTTAATATCTAACCTTAACTATTTGTGAGTTTGCTGTAATTTCTGGACTTTGCGTTTCGCTTTGTGGTTTATTTCTTTAGTTTTTTTAATTTATAGTTAAGTTTAAAATTATACCTTTAGTAATAGAAAGGTGTCTCTTTTCTACTTATATTAATTGAATTATTGTATATGAATTATGCTAATGGTAGTAGTTCTACTTAATTATTTTAATTATAGTTTATATAGTGGTGTAAATACTGTTTAACTATTTGCTTTATATATTTTATTTGTTTATTTATAAGTTATAGGCTGTATTAAGTTTATACTTAATATTAGTTATATTTATAAGTACTTTTTATAATTTAAATATAAATTAAATATTTTAATTTATAGTAATTTCTTTTTAATATATTATGTTTATAAATTATATATTTTATTAGTAAATATATTGTTTGTTATTGTTACTATATTTTTTGTTGGTATAGTATGTAGGTATTTTGTTAATTTTTTAATTATTATTAATATTATATTATATGCTTCCTTGCTTTATTTTTTATTTGTAATTTATTTTTAACTTATAGAACTTTAATTTTTTATTAAAGAAGTAAGTTTATATTTACTAGTATTTGTGTAACTTTTTTAAAATATTAAATATAAAATACTAAGCTATTAAAAAGTATTCTTTTTTGAATACTTTATAAGTTGTAAACTTTGTAATTAAACTAATAAAAATTCTAAGGTATTTAAAAAGTAAAAAATATTAAGCCTTTAGTAAAAAGTAATCTTCTCAAGAACCTAATCTTTATTTAATGGCTTAAGCCTAACTTCTATAAAGCTACTATATATATTCTTTTAAGTAAAAACTTTCTTACATACAGGAAAATATAGGTGTAGAAAATCCTTCTTATTAATATAGTTATTATTAGTAGCTATTATCCCCTCAATTAATTTCTTATATATATATTCAAATAGCTTAAAAACACTAATATTTAATAGTTAAAGAAGATAAAATATATACGGAGGTATACAAAGACAAATAATTATATTCTATTTACGTAAATTTAATAGTTTAATTTAAATAATTATTAAGAATAAGTAACTACTTTACACTAGTTAAACAGTGTTTAGAATATAGATTAAATAAATACTTTAGCTAATAAAGACTTAGTTTGTCTATTGTTTAACTACTCTTACTTAGTGCAAGTATTTAACTTGTATCTTTGTAAAGACTAGGTTCTTGGTACCAAGTAGCCTGTCACGGCCCTAGCTCAAACCTCCAAGAAGGTCAGATTCGCAGGCATTTCCCATCAGACAAAGGCTAGAGACTAGACCTATATTGGAAGGCGGTTTGAATGGCAGAATGCTCAAAGGGGAT
>QEIL01000320.1:0-11158 GCA_003116535.1 Paecilomyces niveus | reverse complement strand
GGTTTCACGAATTCTCTTTGATTTCCTTCCTTTTTCTCCCCAGTTTAGTCTTTTCGAAAGATGTCGCCTAGCTAGTTAGATGGCTTCTATAGCTTCAATATTACTACTAGATTGGATGTCACATAGCCTATTGTTCTTATCCCTTTAAGATAACTATTGGTGGTATACAAATTCCTTTGGAGCTCACATATTTAATAATTATAACTTATTTATAATTCCCTTAGATAATTTCTTCGAGGTCTTTTACTATAATCTACAATAGTAATAACCTTAAATATTAAGTAAAGTTTTATTGCAAAGCTAGTTTATTAAAATTCCAGATATTATTTTTATATATATTATACTTTTGAATAGTAGCGTGTATAACTTTAAACTATTGTTTTATAACCTTTGGATCCCTTTGCTTTATATGCTGGTATGTAATTCTCTGATTATATTATTACATAGTATTGGATAGTATTTGACAAAGTTATTTGCCTAGTTAACACTAATAATTATAGCAGAATCCCGGGTTCGCTTATAAAGTAAAATTTGTATTATTCCATATAAAAACTTTGCTTGGATTAAAAAACCTCGTTTATTTATATTTAGCAGGCGCTTTATAAGAACTTCCTTTTTAAGAATTGTTAATTTATAGTTATTGGCGTATGTTTCCAACTATAGTTAAATTTCACTAAGTTAATCAAGAAAGGTAGACTTAGGTATGACGGGCTATGCCCGGTATAGAGCTTCGGCCACCCTCAGCCTATCTACTTGATATTCTGCCACTCTTTACCGCCTATAAGAGGACTTGGCATTATCTGATCTCTAATGATAATGTCAAGTCTAGGGATTAGCAATGTCAAGCTTAGGGATCTAGGTCCTAGATCCCTGCGCCTAGGCCCCCGCATTAATGAGCTCACTATGACTAGTCGATAGGGAGTTCTAGGAAGGAAAGGGGGACCCTATATGGATTTGAAGCCGCTATAGTTAGCTATTTTTTTCCTTCCTTCTGTATGTTTAGTATACTCGTTGAGTCGTCCTAGCTAGTTGAATAAACTACCTCTTGGACCGTTACATTATACTAAATATCCCTTTTATAATTTACTCAGAGGATATTGAGGACCTATTTCAAGACTAGTCAGGTTAAGAGTTCTAATGAGTTAGAATTCTGACTAGGGAGCAACCAGTTCTAGAACTATTCGGATAGAGAGCTCTGTTGGTAGAGCCCCGTTTAGTCATTTAGTGAAGCTTTAGGGAAGTGAAAGTCCCTAGAATTAATTCAACGGTTTTAGGAACCGAGAAATTCTTGAATTTGATAGTCTTAGGAGCCAAAAATCCCTGTAGTTCTGAATCAATTATAAAGCCTATTGGGAGGCAAAAATCCCTATATGAGAACCTAGGCATAGTGATATTGAAATCGGCTTCTAAGTCCTAGACCCACCTGAAATCAGACGTTTCAATTCACTTTTGAATTGAATACCATGGAAGATATTTAGTCTAAACAGCTTGCTTAATAACAATAGCGATTGGATCCGATATAGGAGATGGCTCAGGCCATATACCAAATATTAAACCAAATAGCTTAGCTAGAGATTCGAGCTTAAGTTTCAACCCCTATAACTACTCCTTCGAACCCTACTATCTCCGAATTTACCTCCGAATCCCCTCGAGTGGAGAAACAACCTACCCTTCCTAACCCTCCAAAATTCAATGGATACCGAAATACCTTCAGATCCTGATACCATAAAATGCAGGGCAAATTGAAAGTAGATAGACCTACTATTAGTTCACCTAGAGATCAATTTATCTATATCTTTTCGCGGTTAGAAAAGACTCCCCAAGCCATGGTAATATTATATATAGATAGGGAAGAGAAAGAGGGAGAATATAATCCTGGCACCTTTATGGAATACCTCAAAAACTACTATGGAGATCTTAATTCAGAAGCTAGAGCTTTAGAACGCCTTCGTTATCTCTAATAGAGGGATAATGAAAGTTTCGCTATATTCCTACCCAAATTCGAATAGGAAATAGCGGATAGTGGGAGTTTAGTATGGAATAACCAGGTTTGTATCAACTATATTAAAGGTATAATTAATGACATTATGAAGGATAAGGTAAATAATTACTTGAACCTCCCTACAACTTATAGGGAGTATGTGAACATACTATCTACCTTTGGTTCCCGAATTGATGACCGTAGAGCTCCCAAAGCTAGGGGTAAATTAAACTAATATAGGACTAGGTCTCCTAGTCCTAAACCCTCTATGGATACCCCAGAATTTATGAATTGGGAAAAGACTAATAAAATAAGTGTGCAGAAGCAAAATCTCCGGGGATCTAAAGGGGAATATCTTTGCTATAACTGCGGCAAGCCTAACCACCATGCTAAGCATTGCAAAGCTCCCCGATCTAGCCAGGGTTCCAATTAGGTTTCGGGTAAAAAAAAGGTTAAAATAGCTCGAGTAAAACCTAAAATTAAAGATAGCTCCAAGCAGAAACAGGATTTAGCTAATGAAGCTAATTTGGGAAAAGAATAGCTCTTGTCAAAAGACACTGCCAAGAGCTAGAGCTTAACCCTAAGCTTCAATAGGAGAAGGCTAGGAAGCATATGCATTCAAATAGCATATATATAAATATAGGCTTTAATGGCAAGATCTACATAAAAGCCTATATTAATTCGGGATACCTATCATATACTACAGTTAGTTATTTTTTTTACCAAATAAGCTAGGTTACAATGTATTTGATTAAAGAAGCCCCGAGATTTTTATTTAATTATTGAATTAAAAAGGAATATTATTACCTATGTAGCCTATGCAAATATTAATATTGATAGCCATAAACAATAGCGAGTCTATTTTTATATCCTTCCAAATTAGGATAATAATATTATACTTAGATATCCCTAAATAAAATCCAAAGATGTTATTCTTTATCCTGCCAAAAAGAAACTATATATTGGGATATCTAAATTAAATATCAAGGCTAGGAATCCCAGGGAAAATTCCCTATACCTTTTGGAGCAACAAATAGGGTTAGTTTTCACGACTCTAGCTCTCCGAGCTTATAAGACTAGGGATCAGAATTTAGTCAGGGTTTTTGCAGCCAGTCTAGCAGATATAGACCGAGCTCTAACCCCTAAAAAACATTCAGATCCTAAGGAGAAACTACCGGTTCAATACCATAAGTACCCCTTTTCAACCGAAAGAATTTAGATTAATTACCTAAGTATTAGCTAAGGATAAACCACAAGATAGTCCTTGAAAAGGATAAATCCGGAGCTAACAAAGTTATCCCATAGGGACCTCTATATGGAATGTCTCAAGAGGAATTACTAGTCCTTTGGAAAACACTTATCAAGTTTCTTCAGAAGAATTTCATTAGGGTTAGTAATTCCCCTACTTCAGTACTTATTTTATTTGTCTTCAAATTAGGAGAAGGACTCCAATTCTATATAAATTATAAAGCTTTAAATATTATTACCTAAAAGAATTAATATTTATTACCTTTAATCAAAGAAACCCTATATTCGCTATCTAAAGCTAGGTGGTTCACCAAGCTAAATATTATAGCTACATTTTATAAAATTAGAGTCAAAGAAGGAGACGAATAGAAAACCACTTTTCGAACCCGATATAGCCTATATAAATAGCTAGTAACCCTATTTGGATTGACTGGAGCCCCTGCCACCTTCCAACACTATATAAATAGTGTCTTAAGAGATTACCTTAATAAATTCGTCTCTACTTATATAGATAATATTTTAATATTTACTAGTAAATCCCTAAAAAACTATAGGAGGAAGGTAAAATTAATCCTTCAGAGACTACCAAATACTACTCTATATAAATATTAACAAATACGAATTTAAAGCTTTGCTACTGGAGGAGCTCTATCTCAATACGATAATAAAGGGGTGCTAAAACTAGTTGCATTCTTTTCAAAGAAGAATACTCTTAGCTAGTTGAATAAATTACCTCTTAGACTATTACATTAGGCACTCCAAATACTATAGCAGCCCTTGATTTTAATTGAATTTTTTTGTTTTTGTATATATTAATAATTATTTAAATTCAGCTTTCCTTAAAAAAAGGTATTTTATATAATAATAGTAAAAAAATAATATATTAAAGAATAATTGTTAGAAGTTGCGGAGAAAATAAATAGTTTAATTATATAAACAGCTTAGCTATTAATTATATTATAATATACTTATTAATAAAATATATATTTTATAAATATAAAGTATTAAAAAAATTACTATAAATTAAAATACTTAATTTATATTTAAATTATAAAAAATACTTATAAATATAATTAATATTAAGTATAAACTTAATATAACTTATTATTTATAAATAAATAAAATATATAAATTATAATTAAAATAATTAAAATTATTACTACTAGTATAATTTATATATAATAATTTAATTAATATAATATTAAAAAAATTAAAAAAATAAACTATAAAATACAAAGTTTAAAAACTATAAAAAACTTATAAGTAATTTAAGTTAAATATTAAATTTATTAACTTACAAATAATAATATATTTAACTAATTATTTAAAAATTAAATTATATTTATTTTACTTTATAATTATTAAAGTTTTTTTAAAAATATAAAAGCCAAGACCCCCGAGTTGAGCCTAACTTCTTAACTCAACTCATTGAGTTGAGCCTAAAAGTTGGGCTCAACTCAACTCAATGCCTACTATAGGTAGACATAAGGTTGAGTTTAAGCTCAACTCAACTCAACTCGACCCTTGAGCTAAGCTTAAATGTTCGGCTCAACTCAACTTAATGCCAACACTAAAAAGAAAAAAAGTAACTTTAACTTTTTTTATATATAATAAATTTTATTTATTATTATTATATTAAAATAAATATAATTATAATAAAAATATTTAAAATAAAATAAAAAATAAAAAACTTAAAAATTAATATAATTAATTTTATTAATAAAAAATTTTTTTTATATTTTTAAAAAATAAAAACTTTAAAAAAAATATTATTATAAATTAATTATAAAAAAAATAATTATAATACTTTAATAAAATAAAACTTTATAATATAATATTATAATTAAATAAAAAAAATTTAAAAAATTACAATAAAAAATTTAAAAAAAAGTATATAAAAATACTTATTTTTACCTTATAATTATATTTAATTTTTTAATTATTTATATTATTATTAAATATATATATAAAGTAAGCTTTATTTTTAACTTAATTATTATTTAATTTAAAAAACTTATTATAATATTATTATATTAATTTTTTTACTAAAAGTATTTAATAAATAATATATTAAATATTATAAAGTTATTAAATAAAAACTTATTATATTTAAGTTTACTTAAACTTTTTTTAATTAAAATAAATAAAAATAATTAATATTAGTATTAAGTTAAGTTATAAAATTAAGCTTAACTTAATAAGTTAAGTTAAGAGTTTTAACTTAGCTTAACTTGCAAGTTTAACTTAATAAGCTTAGTAACGTAATCCATGGCCGAGTAACGAATATAACTAAGTAACGAATTTTCGCCGCACCTACTAAAGTATTCAAGTCAATATTTATCAACGCATGAAATTTTCATTATTTTTATATAAAATATCCCTACCTTAAGAAAGTCGCATACAAATAGTTATTTCTACTTATAAAACGCGAAAAATCAAATTAAAATTGAAAGCTGCTAAGGTATTCGGCGTATCTAAGGCTACCCTTCGCCGTCGGCTTAAAGGAATAAAATTATGTATAGAAATATGCGCCAATAACTATAAATTAACAACTATTAAAAAGGAAGTCCTTGTGAAGAGACTACTAAATATAGATATGCGAGGCTTTTCAATTCGGCCAGAATTTTTGCATGGAATAATGTTAATTTTACTTTGTGAATATTCCCAAGATCCTACCGTAATTATTAAAGTTAACTAGGCTTATTCCTTTGTTAAATACTATCCTAAACTACGTATAAGATATAATTGGAGAATTATATACCAACGTGCAAAGCAGGAGGATCCAAAGGTCTTAAAACAATAGTTTGAGACTATATATGCAACTATTCAAGAACATAGCATACATTAAGATAATATCTGGAACTTTGATAAAACTAGTTTTGCAATAAGGCTCTATTTAATATCTAAGGTTATTACTTCAGTAAATTATGCTAAAAGACCTCGAAGAGTTATACAAGGGAATTATAAATAAGTCATAATTATTAAATATGTGAGCTCTAAAAGGACTCCCATACCTCCAATAGTTATCTTAAAGGGGAAAGAATATAAGGCTGCCTAGTATCAAGAGCCTAATCTTTATCTAAATTAAAGGCTTACCAATAGTCCTAACAGCTAAACATTAAATAAAATAAGCCTTAAATAGTTGAAACATATATTTGACTTATTTTATAAATTATATTTAACTAGAGCTAAGTAGTTACTTATTCTTAATAGCTATTTAAGCTATTTAAATTTAAACTTTAATAACTTCTGCAAGGAGAAAGTAATTATTTGTCTTTGTATACTGCTATATATATTTTACCTTCTTTAACTACTTGATGTTGGTATTTTTAGGCTATTAAAATATATGTATAGGAAATTAATTAAAGGTATAATAATAGCTAGAAATAATTATATTTCTAAGGAGGATTTCCTATATTTATATCCTTCAATATATATAATAGTTTTCACTAAGAAAAATATTTGTAATAGTTTCGCAGAAGCTAGTCTTAAGCTACTTAATCAAGACCGGGTTCTTGAAAAGATTACTTTTTAATTTCGTATACCAATACTACTACTTGTTGAAGGTTTAATATTATTAGTTTTTTAAATACCTTAAAGCCTTTGCTAGCTTAATTATAAAGTTCGTAATTTATAGAAAAGTTTCCAAAAAAGACAACTTTCAAGTAGTCTAATATTACATATTCAATATCTTAAAAAGGCGGCCCAAATAATAATAAATATAAACCTTCTTCTTCTAGAAAAAAATAAAATACTTTGTGCTAAAAATAAATAGTAAAAAAAAAAAAAAACAAGGAAGTGTATTTCTTTAGGAAAGGATCTCTTTATATTTGTATAAGAAGGTTGTAATTGTATTCAATAGCTTAATTAGCTGGTGAATTTATAGGTTGAAGATATTGAATCTAGGCTTCGCAAGCGCGCTTCGCAGCGCTGCAGTAGTTGTGGGACTATTAGATATACTATACGAAATTGCCCTAGTAAATAGTTATGCATTTTATCTTTTAATTAGTTGAATTTAATAGTGTTGATAGTTGAAAAGATTCAGTATTTTAGTGGGTGCGGCGAAAATTCGTCATTTGGTCGTATTCGTTACTTAGCCGTGGATTACATTATATAATTTAGTTACTTAATATAGTTTAAGGCTAATTTAATACCCTTATTTAATTACTTACTTAAAATTAATTATAAAGTATAACTTTAAGTTAAGCTAAGCTTAAAAGCTTACAAGTTAAGTTATAAAACTAAGCTTAACTTAAAAGTCTTAGGAAACTAAGTTAAGCTAAGTTAAGCTATAACTTAACTTAATACTAACACTAAAAATAATTAAAACTTAAAACTTCAAGTATAATAAATAATATTAATATTAAGTTAAGTTAAGTTAAAAAGTTAAGCTTAACTTAAAAATTTTAATAAATTAAGTTAAGTTATAACTTAACTTAATACTAATATTAATAATAAGTAAGTTATATTAAATTCTTTTTTATAATTATAAGCTTTTATTAAAAAATTTATATAAAAGTTATTTTTTAATTAAATTATTTATTAGTTTTTTATATTTAAAAAAATTAATTTTTTTTATTTATTTTTTTTTTTAAAATTATATTATAATATTTTAAAATTATTATTAATATAAAAAAGTTTTAATAATAATATTTATTAATAGTAAAATAAATATTATATAAGTAATTTTTTCCTTAATTTATTTATTATAATTTTTAATATTATAAAGAATTTTTAATAAAATTAAAAATATTTTTAAAAAATAAATAATTAAACTTTAAATTTATTTTTAAAAATTATATTAAATTTAAAAAAATATAATTCTTTAAGAAAATAATTTAAATTTATTTTAGTTAATTTTATTTTATATATTTTTTTAAGTTTAGTTTTTTATTTATTTTTTTAATAATTTTTTAAAAAGTAATTAATTATTAAGTAATTTTTTTTTATAATAAAAATATTTTTTTATTAATACTTTATAATTATAAAATAAAAATTCTTTAAATTTTATTATAATTATATTAAATAAAAAAGTAGTTTTAATAAAAGTTTAATTATTATTATAATTAATATTTATAATATAATTTAAGTAATTTATTAAATAAAAATTTTTATTATTAATTTAATTATATATATTATTTAATAATATATAATAATATATTTATTAAATTATAAAAGTAATTAAACTTATTTTTAAAATAAGAAATAATATAAAGTAATTGTAATATTTAATTTAATAATAATATTAAAGCTATTAAAGTTATTTAATTAACTAAGTAATATTATTTAAAAAAACTAAGCTAAGAAAAAAAAATTTAAAGAGAATTTGTGAAACCTTTAGGATATTCCTTGCTTATTTTATTAATTTTTATTACTTATTATTTTAAGCTTAGTTTAAGCTAATAAGTTTATATTTTTTTAGTTTAAAGTTATAATATTATTTTTTTTAGTTAATTTATTTTTAAATTAACTTTATAATTATTATTAAGGTAAGCTTTAAGTTTAATCCTTAGGTTTTAATATTTAAGTTAATAATTTAAGTTTATAAAAAGTTTTAATTTAAAAGAAAATTTCTTATAAAATTATTTTAACTTAAATAAAAATTCTTTGAAATTTAAAGTTAAATACTAAGTTAAATTAATATTATATCTTAACTACTGCACTTAATATTAAAGTTACTTATATTATTTTCGAATAGTTAAAATTTAATTTACTTCTTATTTTAATTTACTATTGTTTTTTACTAAAGGTAAGGGTTTAAGAATTTAATATAGTATAAAGTTTGCAAGTACTTTTCGAAGTTAATTTAAAGGGAATATTAAGTAAACTTTTATAGTTTCAGGGAGTTTTAGTCTTTAAATATAGCTAACTTTCCCGAAGACTTTAAAAGAGCTCTTTATTTAATTTAAAAGCTTCTTAAATAGTTATTTTAATATTTAATTCTTAGGGAACATAAAAATTAAATTATTAATATTAAAGGGAACTTCTTTTTAATATTTATTTACTTATTATTTTTATTAGTTTTAAGTTTAATTAATAAAGAATTTAGTAAACTATTAAATAGCTTTTAAATACTATAATTATTATTAAGTCTTTTTATAATTTTTTTATTTTAAAGTAAGTATTAAGTTAAGTTAAGAAGTTAAGCTTAACTTAAGGGTTTTAAAGAACTAAGTCAAGCTATAACTTAACTTAATACCAACACTATATATATAGTCTTAAGTATTACACTATATATTAATTTGAAATTTTAATTTAACTATTAATTTATAAGTAAGCTACTAAAGAAAGCTTTAATTTAATCCCTAAAATAAAGTAAAATTTATTTAAAAAATTAAAAATAAATTAAAAACTTTTATTAAATACCATAGTATTAAGGAAACCTTTATACTAATAAATATACTTTAAAAATATTCTTATTATATTTTTAATAGTAATAATTTTATAATAAGAAATAAAAATAATATATTTACTAAATTAATTTACTATAGTAAAGACTATATTATATTTATACTTATTTTTAAGGAATAACTTAAAATTTATTATAATATATTACTATAGCCTTTTTAAAATAAGTAATAGTTAAAGTAATTTAAGGGGGAAATTTCGTAAAATCTTAGTTTTTTAATATATAAAGTAATTAAAGATATATTTTTTAATATAAAATTTATTTTAAGTTAATAGTATTAAAATTTAATTAAATTTAAAGTTTTTCTTTATTTAAAGTAAATAATAAAGCTTTATTAATAAGCTTTATTTAATAAGTAAATTTATAAATTTCTTAAATTAAAAATTATTAATTAATTATTATAAAAGTTATTAAGATTCTTTAGCTAAAAACTATAATAAATTTTTAAATTTAACTTCGACTTAAAATAAAGTTAATTTAAAGTTTTCGTAGTTTTTTATAATAGTCTAAAAGGTAGTTTATTTAATTAGCTAAGATAACTCGATAAGTATACTAAATATACAAAAGAAAGGAAGGAAATAGCTAACTACAGGGGCTTTAAATCTTATATAAAGTCCCCCTTTTTTCCCTAAAACTCCCTATTAACTAGTTATAGCGAGCTTATTAATATAAAAGCTTAGGCACAAGGATCTAAGTCCTAAATCCCTAAGCTTAACATTATATTAAAAATTAAATAATACTATATATTAAAATACTTTATATTTACTAAAATATTAAATCCTCGATAAATTAATTAAGTTAAACTATTATTTTATTATTATTTCCTTATTTAATATTAATTAAAAAAGTAAAATACTTTAGTAAATATTTTATTTAAAAAAAAAATAATAAAAAAAGTAAATTAAGTACTACTAAACATAATACTTAATTAAATTAAAAGTCTTAAATAAATAAATTTAAAAGAAACTATTAATTTTCTTTATTTTAATAATTTTAAATATTTACTTAATTAATTAACTCTTAAAGAAAAACTATAATGGGCTATGCCCGGTATAAAGCTTCGGCTACCCTTAGCTTATTTACTTAATATTTTACTACTTTTTACTACTTATAAGATAACTTAGTAATTAATTAAAGTTTTAAAAAGTTTTTTACTTTATAAGCTTATTAATTTAAAATATTATTTCTTTAAAGCTTAAATAATTATTAATAACTTTTTATTATAAATAAAGTAGTTATATTTAATAAAAGCTATAGTTTTTAAATAATAAGTAATAAAATACTAGAGTTTTTTAAAATTATTTTACTATAAAAAAACTACTATAATTACTTTATTAAAAGTATTAGTTTTAACTTAAGTAAGCTTAAATAAATTAACGTAATCAACCACCGAACCACCCACACCACCGAACCGCCCATTTCTCCGCACCCTCCATGGATTTTGAAGCTTTTCAACCACCAACACCATTAAATCAGACTATTTAAAAGATGAAATGTATAGTTATTTACTAGGGCAATTT
>QEIL01000319.1:0-14522 GCA_003116535.1 Paecilomyces niveus | reverse complement strand
GAGTTCTGCCACACCTTCCCCGATTAGGCCTAGAGCAACACACTGGGGATATCCAGTTTAGCTAGCTCCTAGGATAGAGAGGAATAAAAGGATCCTTGAAGCTTGAGGATCCTAGAGCCAAAAAATAACTTAAATTATTTAAGAAGTTTCTTAATTTTAAACAATTTTAATTTTCTTAAAGTTAACTATAATCTTATTAATACTAATAATAAAACTTAAATATTTTATTTAAGTAATATAAAACTTATATTTTTAATATTAACTTATAAGTTAATTTTTTAAAGATAATTAAATATTTCTTTTATATAAAGCTTATACTTGAAACGGGCCCGAAGGGCGACTATATAGCTATCCTAATAGAGGCGTAGCAATACAAAATATCTCGATAGAGAAGAAAAGAATAAAGGAAAGCTCTAGCTACAGCTCAGAGGAAAATCCATATAGCGGTCAAAGGTGGTCCCAGCGTGAGACTAGTATAGAAGCTTAGGGCAATCCTATGCCAAGCGAAGAACCTCTGGACCTGAGCTCGTTGCCGGGCTTTAGCCCGTGACATTACGCCCTCCCTTCTTTGGAGGCGATGCCTTTGGCCTCCTATGTATCCAAAGCTATTATATCGGCTAAAGCCGAAGCTGGCTCCCATATAGGATGCTCGTATCCGACCCATTTAACGAGGTATTGGTGACCTCATCCTCTTTGTCGTTTACTAAGAATGGCTTCGATTTCCCATTCCTCTTCGCCCTTTGTCAGATAGGCTGGCAGTTGGTAATCTAATTAAGTCTAACCAGGTAAAAAATTTACTATTACTAGACGAAGTAAGGAGGTATAGAATACATTATGAACCCCCGGGGGCGTATTCAGATGATAAGTATGGGTTCCGATTTTTTCTATTATTATAAATTTGGTATGTTGGGTATCGAGCTTCTTCGCCGGGCGATTAATTCTTATGTTCCGGAGATTTAGCTATAGCTTGTCTCCTATTTTATAATCCCATATTGGATCCCAGTGTCTATTAGTAGCTTTCTCTTGGGTACTTTGAGCTATGGCTATTATTATTTGTGCTAGTTCTAAGGTATCCTATAGTTTCTTTACTATCCCTTCGGCATACTAAATTAGGTTCCGAAAGTTAGATTCCCTGTGAGGTATTTCTGGTAGATCTAATAATTCTATATAATATCTATGATCTAAGAAAAAGGGGCTTATTCCCGTGGAAGCGGTATCCCTGTTATTCACAGCCAATATTATTATTGGGTAAAGGTAGGCCCAATTATCTTATGCGAAAGTCGTGAAGTTCCGTAGGTAAACTTCTAGGATTTAATTTATCCTTTTAGTAGTACCATCGGTTTCCGGGTAGTACACTGTAGATAATTACCGGGTAATCCATAAAAGCTGGCAGAAGCACTTCCAAAAGGTAGAGATAAATTACCGGCCCCATCTGAAGTAATAGCAGCAGGAATTCCATGGTAGGCCATAAATATTTTGATAAACCGATGTATAATTATTTCCACCTGGATATCCGGCAGGGGTTCGATAATGATTCCTTTACTCAACCGGTTTGTAATAATTGTTATGTAGGTATAGCCGTCTGAGTTTGCTAACTTCTCAATGAAATCCATAGAAATTTCTTGCCATTTCTTATCTGGAACAGGTAATGGTTTCAATAATCCTTTGCGACGGCTCCTCTATATTTAATTACTTTGGTATTGGTTATAGTTATGGTAGAAATAGTATATATTCGTACTTATATTAAGCTAATAATAAGAATAGATAAGTAAAGTATATGTGGTATCTCTCCCTGGGTACCTAGTAAGTAATAAGTCGTAGGTTTCCTATATAAAATCTATAGGAGAATTAAATTTGGTACCCAGCGACGATTCCGGAATAGTGATTAATCTTCCTCGACCTGATATTTTGATATTGTTACCTTAACTCCTAAACTTGGGGGAAAATAGTAAGCTTTGTTAGCCACTGCGGCTTTAAGCTGGGGGAACACGGGGTCTTCGCGCTCGGCCGTATATATTTATTTTCAAAACTAATTTAATTTTGTAGGGAGGTTTTGTGGAAGGCTTCCCCAAAACTTTCCTTTAATAATTCTAATTTTTCTTTTAGAAGAGGTTTAGGAGAGACTTCCCTAGTATTGTCCTCTTCCTTATCCCTAATAGTATTTATTGCTTATGTTATGGATATTAATATTATATTATTCTTTTTGGGGTCTTCCTTTGTAGGTTAAATTAATACTTGTTTATGGAATTATAATTATTTATTATTAATCCCTTGTAGTAAATTTTATTTTTATTGAAATAATATATTTAAATATATATTTTAATCCCTAAGGTAATATAATAAAAAAAAACTAGTTTATAAAATTAACCCAATATATTTATCTTTCGGAAAGTTATTAGTAGGTTATAAAGTATTGGAGGTTCCGGTAATTTAATATAATTTTAAATTACTTTATATTTTAAAACTTAGCTTTTTATTCCCAAAGGTAATTAATAATTAATAGAAGTTTTTTATTGTAAATTTTATAATTATATTTTACTAGGGAATTCTTTTATAAAAAATATATATATAGACAAAGAAAGCTATTTTTACCGTATTATAAAAGTATTCCTCTAATAGCTTACCTTAATAAATTTATTTTAATAATATTTTTCTTTAACTTAAATTAAGTAAAAATTAAAGTTATTATAAACAAGTCCTTAAGCTTTTTAAAAGCTTAATTTACCTTTGTAGTTTATTAAAATAGTTAATTTTTATATGTTAAATTTATTAATAGTATTGTAATTTTTAAATATTCCTTAATAAACTTTTGGTAAAAATTTACAAAACTTAGAAAAAATTAAACTTCTTTAATAGTAATAGAAGCTTACTATTCTTAAATTATTTTTACTTTCTTGGGGTTTATATAAATTCCTTAGCTTACCTTAATAATAAAATTAAGGTATTGTATAAATTTAGTTTTGAATTTATATTTATTAATATTAATATATAATTTTACTTTTTATAGTTTTTCGAGAATTTTATAAACTTATTTTTAGTATTAATTTTTAAATTTATTAGTAAAAATTAAAATATTATTTATATAAGTTAACATAAACTTATTAAAGAAATTCTTTAATACTTAATTAATATACTATTAAAAAGTATTAAAAGTATTTACTAACTTAAATAATATTACTTACTATTTAAATAATTTATATTATATTTAAAAAGTAATTATTTATTTAAACTTTTTTATAATATAAATTTAATAAAAAGCTAAGATAATATTTAATTTAGTAAATTATTTAACTTTATTAATTTACTTTAATATTTTATAAATAAGTAGTAATAAATATTAGTTTTTTTTAGTAATTTCTTTAAAACTTAATAATTATAATAAAAGTGGAGGCCTCCGCTTAATTTTTATATAAAAAAAATTAATATAGTAATAAAGAAATTACTAACTTAAATAAACCCTTTATTTAAAAATTTTATAAGGGTTTTGCAAAGGACTAGTAGTTTTTCCCAAGATATATTATATAAGGGGCCCTAAGGTAACTTTGTTCTTTTCCTAGTTTTATTAATTTTTAGTAATTAAATTTTATAATTAATTCTTAAGCTTTAGTAAAGAGGTAAAGTTTTAGTTTTTTATTAATTAAAAACTTTTAAATATTAATAATAGTATTTTAAAAGCTTTATTTTTAAATTTAAATATTATTTTCTTTATAAGGCTTTATTTATTATATTCTTTTAAGGGATAAGGACAGATCTTAATATACTTTAACTTATATTTAATAATAAAAATTTTAGAGATAAAGCTATATATATAATATAGCTAAAATTAGCTAATATATTAGCAAGATAATAGCTATCTACTTAAGCTAATACTAAAAAAGGTGGTCTGTTTACCTTCTTCTCTTTCTCGAACTTTTTTTATTCCTTATATAAGGATAATTTTTTTCCCTTGCCTGTGCCTTTGGGCAAGGGTTACTTTTTTCCCAACTTTATATTTTTTTCCTCTTTGTCTGATTTTAATATTACCTCTTTATTGAATGTCTTCTATAAATACCTATTTAGCCCGACGGGTTAAGGTATTAGAGGGTCTTGTGGAAGGCTTCCCCAGGACCTTCCTTTGCTTGCTAGCTTCTGCGTAAGCGGTAGTCGGCTCCCAATTTATAAGTTTAGCTTCTGACGCTGGAGAAGGTAAGGCCCCTGGAGTAGAGACAGCGAGTTGGTATCGGATGCCTTGCCGTCTCATAATTATGTGGTCTGCGACTCTTTTGACCTAGAGGCAATATTCTTCATAGCCCTCTTCTTTGTCTATAACTATTAGTATATAAAGATGGATTGAGTGTGGCTCGTAGGTATCCCTTTTTAATGCGATCATCTTATTTGTAGCCTCCGGCTTTTAACAGCAACTAGTCTAGTTTTGCTAAAAGATCGTTGAAAGGGTGTGTACCTTGTTTAAGCGAATTCAACCGCGAAATAACCTTATATTACCTTGCGGGATTAGCAAAGATACGATCTATTTGTCGAAATATATGATCCACTATAAATTGTGTAGAATCCGAAGAATAGACCTCAATCTATGGGCCAATCCTTACTGCTACTTTCCCTGTCAAGCGACTATAGGCGTACCACACCTGTGTTGATTCTTCTCTAATAGTATCTTTATCTATTTGTAGTTTTATACGGAAACCTAATATAAATTAATTATATAGCGAAAGGTCTTCTCCATTAAATTCCTTTGGGTTGAGAAAGTGTATAGGTTGTTTAATTATTAGTTTATAAGTAATTTCGCTTAGTATATTAATACCGAAAGAGCCTTCGTTAGGTAGGGAAAATTTTACCATGTAATATTTATTTAATAAACTCAAGAGCTAGTAGGGCGAAAGCTAATAAAGCTTTTTAATAAAAATTAAAATATAATAAAATAAGCCCGAAGGGCAATTATATAACTATCTTAATAAAAGCATAGCAAAATAAAATATTTTAATAAATAAAAAAAGAATAAAGGAAAACTTTAACTACAGCTCAAAGGAAAATCCATATAGCGGTCAAAGGTAGTCCCAGCTTAAAACTAGTATAAAAGCTTAGGGCAATCCTATGCTAAGCGAAGAACCTTTAGACCTAAGCTCGTTGCCGAGCTTTAACTCATAATAATACTTTTATTTATTCTTAAAATAAATTAAAATATTATTTAAATAAATATTAATATAATTATTAAGGAAATTTATAAAAAATTATTAATATACCTCTAAAAAGTAATAAATTTTAATTAACTTAAAAAAAAACTTAATATTTATAAGTTTTATATTAAGTTTAAAAAGTAATTAAAGCTTTTAAATTAAAGTATATTTAAATTTAATAAAAAGTTTAATTTAATTTAATAAAAATTTTAATATAATATAAGTAAGTTAAAGTTTTATTAATTAAAGGTAAAAGATATTAATTTTTTTTAATAATTAAATTTAATTTCTTATAGTTTATATAAAAATATAATTTACCCTTTACTTTTTATATAAATAATACTAGTAATATAAAAAGTTTACTACTAGTAGTAATAAAACTTTTTTTTAATTATTAGTTAAATATTTTTTTAAAGCTTAAAGTTTTTTTAAAAATTATTTATAAAGAAGTTAATATTTTAAGGGAATTTCGCTTTTTAATTAAATTTAATAATTATATAGTTAAAATAAAGGTAACTTATTTAAAGCTTACTTTAAAAATATATTAATAAAATTTTAATATACCTTAAAAAGTTTCTTTTTAATAAAATAAATAATTTTTAAGTTTTTTTTAAAGATATTTTTTTTTTTAATTATTTAATTAATTTTATAAAAGTTAATAGTAAAAACTTTAGCTTTTTTTTAATAATTTAAGAAAAATTAATAGTTTTAATTAAGGTAATATTTAAATTTAAAATAGTTTTTTTTTAATTTTTAAGTTTAAGTTTAAGTTTATTAAGGGTTTTTTTTATAAGGCTTAATTTATTTTTATAATAGTAATTTAAAAGTTAATTTTTTTAAAATTAAAAAGTTAGTATTAAGGGCTTTTAGTTTTATTTAAAATTTTAATTTATTAATTTATTAAGTAGTTTTATTATTTAATATTTTATTAATATTTTAAGTTTAAAGTAAGTTACCTTAAATTTTTTTTTAAAACTATAAGTTTTTACTAATAAGTTTAAGTTTAAGAATTATTTTTAAGTTAAATTATTTATTAATTCTTTGTATTTAATAAAATAAATTATTTTTTTATTTAATTTTTTTTAAAGAATTAAATTATAATTTCTTAAGCCTATTATTAAAATAAAGAAGTTTTAATAGTATTTTTTATTAATAATAAAGTAAGTAATTAAAATATAAGTAATTTCTTTATAAGTTTATTTATTATATTTCTTAATTTTACAAAGTAAATTTAAGGGAATTAATAAAGTCTTTAGAAATTAAAATACTAAAATAATAATTAAGTTATTTAAGAAACAAAGTTTATTTACTTTAAAATTTAATAAAGTAATTAATTAAACTTTAAATTTATTTTAAAAAATTATATTAAGTTTACTAAGTATAATTCTCTAAGGAAATAGTTTAAATTTATCCTTACTAGTTTTAATTTATAAGTTTTCCCTAGGTAAGAAACTTTACTTAAGGGTTAACTTTTTTTAAGTATAATGGGCTATGCCCAGTATAAAGCTTCGGCTACCCTTAGTCTATTTACTCGATATTTTACTACTTTTTACCGCTTATAAAAGGACTTGGCATTATTTAATCTTTAATAATACTGTTAAGTTTAGGAATTAATAATATTAAGCTTAGGGATTTAGAACCTAAATCCCTGCGCTTAGGCCCCTACATTAATAAACTTACTATAACTAATTAATAAAAAGTTTTAGGAAGGAAAGGGGGACCCTATATAGGATTTAAAGTGAAACGGTCCAAGAGGTAGTTTATTCAACTAGCTAGGACAGCTCAACGAGTATACTAAACATACAGAAGAAAAGAAGGAAATAGCTAACTACAGCGGCTTCAAATCTTATATAGAGTCCCCCCTTCCTTCCTAAAACTCCCTATCGACTAGTCATAGTGAGCTTATTAATGTGGGGGCCTAGGCGCAGGGATCTAGGTCCTAAATCCCTAAGCTTGACATTATATTAGAGATCAGATGATGCCAAGTCCTCTTATAGGCGGTAAAGAATGGCAGAATATCGAGTAGATAGGCTGAGGGTAGCCGAAGCTCTATACCGGGCATAGCCCGTCATATTACCCCCCTCCTTTAGGAGGACTAGGTAACCCCCTCCCCTTTTGTAGATGATATAGGACCATAAGCTAACTTATATTGATCCAATGCAACTGTATCCCGTAGATTATCAAATGGTTCCCACGTTGGACGAGTATACCCTTTCCATTTCACCAAAGTTTTTAAATCCCCCCGGCGCAAACGCTTCACCTATAATATCTTTTTAACCTTATATTCCTCTGCCCCATCGACTAATAGAGCTAGTAACTAAATATTATCTCGAACTTGCGATAGCAAAGGATCCTCAGGAACTCTTTTAAGGAGTATAATATAAAAGATAGGGTGAATACCAAGTGGGGTGTCTAATCGGCAGGCATGGGATCCGACTAGCTCTAAGACAGTGTATTTGGTATTATTCCAATCGAGTTTTCGAGATGGTCGGTTAGTTTGAATATTCTTTAGCTTCAACCATACCTTATCCCTTACCTTAAATTGTTTTGTAATTTGCCGTCGGTGATTAGAATTCTCCTCTTGATGTTCCTGGGCTGTAGCCATAGTAGCTTGAGCTATCTTAGTGGCTTCCTTCAATTTAGAAATTAAGGTCTCCCCTTGAGTAATAGGAAAAGAACTAGCATTGTCATGCCGTAAAGGTTCAGATAAATTAACTAGATCAACTAGATCTATATAATATCCATACATAGCAAAGAAAGGGCTTATTCCAGTAGAGGCAGTATCCCGATTATTAATTGCTAGTATTGCCATAGGTAATAGCTCTGCCCAATCCTTCTGCTAGTATGTTGTATAAGCCCTTAAATATATTTCTATAGTCTAATTTATCCTTTTAATAATTCTATCGGTTTCAGGATAATATATAGTGGAAAGCCTTTGGGTGATTCGGAGTAGTTAATATATCCTTTTCCATATAAGACTGACAAATTGAGGTCCCCGGTTAGATACTATAGCTCTAGGGGGGCCATGATATCGAATGAAACACTGAATAAGCTTGGCCGCAACATCTCTAGTGGTAATAGTGTTTATAGGTTCGAAAATCACTGATTTAAATAGCCGGTCAGTGATGACCATGATATTAGTCATTCCTTCAGGTCCTGACGGGGGTAGCTCAGTCACAAAATCCACTGATATCTCAGACCAGGCGTATTCAGGGATAGGCAGGGGTTTAAGTAGTCCTCACCGCTTCTCTCGCCAAATAATTAATCTACTGCAAATATCATAGTTCCGAAGGAACTGCTTAATATCTTGACTAAGCCTTGGCTAGGTAAATTGCCTAGCAACTAGGTTCTAAGTTATATCTTGTCCAGGATACCTAGATAAATAGGAATCATAGGTTTCCTGACTAATTCGGGTCCGCAGGGGTTTAAAATAAGGGATCCATATTCGATCCCTCCAGTATAAACATCTCCTATTATTAATTAAATATTCAGATAGGGATATAGGTAATCCCCAGTGCGGTGGAAGCTGCCGGTCCCCATTCAGGACTGCCCGCCGAATCAACTAATATCGCGGTTTACATTCAGGATATCATTCCATAACTGGTGAAGAATTTCATCTACAAAAGGATTTTCAGGGGGATTAGATTTATCCCCTAGGGGGTCATCGGCTTGATCCTGATCCCCCCCTGCAATAAATCCGGCTCCAATGCTTATTGGCTCAGCTGAATCAGGGTTTTCTGAATCCCCTATGGGATTCAATGTTGCTGCATATTTCCCAATAGATTTTAGTAGTTGGAAATGCCTCCCTATTAGGCGGGAATCCTTTAGGTCCCTAGGCATATCCTACTCTCGCCGAGATAGAGTATCAGGGATTGTAGCTTCCTTGCCAGCTCAAAACTTCAAGTTGAAACTATACCTTGTTAGAACCTCTGCCCAACGGACCTGCCATTTATTAAGCTTCTGCTTTTTCATAAAGAATTCAAGGTTCTTATGATTAGTCAAAATATCAAAGCTAGAGGCGCTGCGGAGTTTACTATCCTATTGCTTTAGGCAGCATATAATAGTAAGGAGTTCCTTGTCATAAATAGGGTAATTATATTCTGCAAAAGTATTCTTCTTTGAAAAGAATATAACTAGTTTCAGTACCCCTTTATTATTATATTGAGATAGAGCTCCTCTAGTATATCCTGAAGAATTTGTCTTTAGGATAGTTCGGCGATTAGGGTCCTATTAAGCTAAAACTAGTGCACTAATAAGCATAGTCTTCAAGGTCTGAAATGCTTCCTCGCATACAAGGGACTATTTAAAGGAGATGTCCTTTTTGGTCAGAATAGTTAGTGGTATTGCGATATCTGAAAACTTAGGGATGAAATCCCTATAGTAATTTGCAAATCCAATAAAGCCGCGTACCCCTTTCACTGTCTTTGGTTGCTTCCAAGACTCGATAGCTTTAATTTTTTTAGGATTTATATAGATTCCAACCCCGGCTTCAACTATATAACCAAGATATTTGATACTTTGAGCTTCAAATTCGTATTTGTTAATATTTATATAGAGTTTAATATTTGATAGTTTCTGAAGGATTAATTTTACCTTCCTCCTATAGTCTTTTTTTGGCTCTAGGATAAGGAGATTCGTTTATACTCATTTTTTCATCGAAAACCTGAGCGGAGCGTTGTAGTCAAGTCGACTAGTAAACAACGCGAACGACAGGATTCTTACACCCCCACCCTGATCACGATCAATATGGCGGATCAGAACCGTACCCAAGCGACTAACCTGCCGGACAAGGTCCCGGACAGGATCAATGGGATAGAGCGGCTGTCAGATGCAGCCAAGTTTGATACGTGGATGTACTTGGTCAAGGACGTGCTACGAGCCGTAGATTGTGCAGACCTGGTCGATTCCACTATACCCAGACCCCAAAGGATCTCTGAAGACACGGAGAGCCTTACGAGATACGAGCGATGGAGAAAGATGAGTCTAAACATCAGGAGCTGGCTTACTGGCCAATTGGATATGACAATCATCGAGGAGCTCAGGCAGATGCCAGATGAGCTGATTTACGCTGACGAATATATCGATGCCATCAGAAGCATCGTAGTAGGGGAGGGCCATATGGAGCTTCGATACGTTTGGAAGAGGGCCGTGAGGACATATCGGTCCCAGTACGCAACGATCGAACAGTTTGTTATTGCCTTCAGAAATCAGATCCAACGAGCCAATAATCTAGGACTTACAATCACCCCCTGGTGTGCAGCGACCCTACTGCTGGAGGAACTGGAGAAAGAATTGCCGAATTGGACCTCGTCTAAATACTGTACTTGGCCCAAGGATATCGTGAAATCCATGAAGTATTCGGAGTTCCAGATGCTCTGCAGGGAAGCCATCGATATGGGCAAGGAGCGGGAGATCAACCTCGCAGCCACAAAATCGAATAATACATCGAAAAAAACAGACAACAGAAAGAACCGTGATGGCAAGGATAGACCCAAGGACCCTAATATCGGTAAGCCACCGCCACCAGACAAGAACCCAGGAGATTACGCAAAGGAGCTTCGTGAGAAGAAGCTATCTAAAGACGGTAAATGCGGACACTGTGGAAAATACAAGCATCACACAGGAACTTGTTATTATTTACTGCCTGAAAAAGCCGATTGGTTTATCCCAGAGGAAGGGATATGGTGTTTTACACCTGCTGACAAGAATATGTCTAAGCAGACCCTAACCTCGCCACCAGTTCGCAATGGATTCAATGGTATTGCTATCTCGATGCAAGCAGCCGCATCGTCACCCTCCCGTTGGATCGCAGATTCAGGTTCGTCTAATAATATATGCAATAATCCTGACGACTTTATCGAATATCATGAGTTCGAAAGAGGAGAAAGATATGATTACGACTGTGCCAACGGGACCGTGGGCAACTGTCTGGGAGAAGGAATAGTCAAGATCAACCTAGGCCTAGACAACGGCAAAAGCAATACCATCTTCGTCAAGGCATACTACAATCCAGATTTGAAGTATAATCTGTTCGCTACAATCAGCAACAAGAAAGAATATGGCATTTGGCATAATACAAAAGAAAACAAATTACTCGACGTGAAAACTGACGAAGTCGTCGGCTACACCTACGAGGATGGCAACATCCCCTGGCTCCATACCAGCAGGCCGATACAGATGGTAGCAGTTACGCCTGAATTGCTTCATAGACGGTTGGGACATGCAGGCATGCCCAAAATCAAGGCATTATTGAAGAATATCGATCCTACAAATATTCAACTCCTAGAAGATGAGGATTTTCATTGCGAAGCTTGTCGCGTAGCAAAGGCTAAGCGATTGGTTTCTCGCGACCCTCAACCTAGATATGAGAAGCCTGCGCAGTTCTTTTATGCTGACGTTCAACCGATGAAACCAATGGGTACCCAAGGATATAATTACTACCTGATTATGGTCGACAGTGCCACGAGAACGTGTTTTATCCGTCTGCTGCACTCCAAGGACGAAGCCTCTGACGAGCTTATCAAGTTTAATAAAGGAATGATGAATATCTGTGGTCACTACGTCCCAATTTGGCGCCTAGATGGTGGACGGGAATTTAACCGATTCGTCGCATGGGCAGAGGACGAAGGTCTTGACGTACAGCTAACTCCGCCACGCACTCCAGAAGCAAATGGCCCGTCAGAGCGTCATGCTGGATACTTTAATTCGCTGGCGCGAACGATGATAATTGCAGCAGGTCTACCCATGACCCTCTGGCCGCTGGCAGTAGAGACTGCCGTCTATGTCGCGAACAGGTTACCCCAGAGAGGGGAGACAGAACCTCCTGTCACCAAATGGCGTAGATTCTTCAATATGCCAAACGAGAAGCCTACTCTCGAGTATCTCCGTGTTTGGGGTTGCCGTGCATATATGCATATACCCAAGGAAGACAGAAAACAGGCATTCAAGATGTCGCCGCGAGCACGGATTGGTCACCTAGTTGGATATGAGGGAGACAACGGCCATATCTACAAGGTCTGGTTCCCGGATACAGGTGAAATTAAACGTTCGCGCGACGTCACCTTCTTTGAAGATCCTGAAGATCCGCTTAGCGGAGCAGCAATCCCAACTCCCAAGCCCAAGGGACCAGCACCACGAGGAAATGATATGATAATACCCAGAGATCACATTGAAAGCAACCCGCAAATCGTGGATTTGGTGATGAGGACGATTGAAGATGTCGTCAGAGACAGGATAAGAACTCTTTCACCTACCCCCGTGTTGGAGGAGCAGACTCAACGTCGCCTTGAAGGCATACAGGAGGAATTAGAGATTATGCAGTTTGCAACTGGAGATATAAATGCTCGCATAAATGACGTGCTTAGAGCTAATCAGAGATTCTCTCCAGAGCCTGCAGCAGAAGAGTTCTACGACTTCGAGAACGACGATGCTACTGACGGCGCCACGTCTGACGATACTGAATATCAACCCCCATACGCACTGAAGAAGCAAATGATGGATAATATAACTAGACAATCTTCTAGACCCAAGAAGCAGGTCAGCTGGTATGGTGATGAACAAGCTCATGAGGCAGAACAGAAAGAAGAACAGAGGGTATCACGAACCAAGAAGGGTAATCAACGTGATATCTATGTTATGGCTTTTGACAAGACGAAAGCATATGAGGTAAAGGTCCCACAAACCTTCAAGCAAGCTATAAGCTCGCCACAGAAAAAGGAGTGGCATACAGCAATGGAGATTCAGTTACAGAAGCTGAAGGACAAGAACGCGTGGTCGCTTGTCCCGCGACCAACCATTCCAGGAGTCAAGATACTCCCAGGGAAGTGGGTTTATGATCTTAAGTTAGATGCCGATGGGTATATTGATGGATACCGAGCACGCTGGGTAGTTTGTGGCAACTACCAGCAGGACGGAATAGATTTTGAGAAGCGCTATTCGCCCGTGGTCTCTGAAGCCGCAGTCAAAATGTTCTTAACCTTGGTTGCAGTCAAGGATCTTTATTGGCTGCAATGCGATATCATTACCGCCTATCTAAATGCTGCACTAGAAGGTCAGCAAGTCTTCATGCAGCAACCAGTGGGCTTCACTACGGGAGACAGTCAAGTATGTTGTTTGCAACAAGCTCTCTACGGACTACGTCAATCAGCCTATCTGTGGAACCAGACCTTCACGAAGGAATTGAAGGATATGGGCTTCAAGCCACTGCAGGAAGATCCCTGTATCTTGATCCGCGAAGGAGAACACTATGTCGTTATTTATGTAGACGATATGCTAATTGCAGCAGCGACTGAAGCAGCAGTGAATATGTTCATCAACGAGATCAGCGAAAGGTTCGGCACCAAGGTTCTGGGAGAGCCAAGTCGGTTCCTAGGATGTAAACTCTTCCGTGACCACGAGAAAAAGACTATCACCATGAGCCAGGCCGCGTACATACCAGGAATTCTATTGGATTCAGGCTTCTATGATGGAAAACAGATGAAAGCCTCAATACCCATGAAGATATCCTACAGGACGGAGATTCAGGAAGAAGGAGATAGCAGCAACGAGGATCGCAAACTTGAATTTCAGAGCATCTGCGGCAAGGTCAACTGGCTGGCTATAAAGACTAGGCCTGACATAGCTCAGGCAGTGAACCGCTTGCAACGAAAGGCCAGCAATCCTAGCGAAGCAGATATGACAGCTGCCAAGCATCTCCTGCGCTTCCTGCGTCGTCATTTGAATTACGGAATTGAATTGGGTTTGGACCGGGAGAAGGGGATAGAGGTCTATGTCGACGCTAGTCATCAGGACAACCCTGACGGCAAATCTACGGAAGGTTACATCATCAAATTCATGGGCTCGCCGATTAGCTGGTCAAGCAAGAAGCAGAAAGTAGTAGCGCCGTCTACTACGGTAGCGGAGTTCTGCGCGCTTGATTCCGCAGTCAAGGAAGCAATCTTTATCAAAAAGCTTGCCATAGCATTCGGATTGGATAACAAACCAGGAGAACCCATACCAATCTACACGGATGCTGCTAACGCAACATTCCTAGTCGAAAACAACGGCTACAGACCCATCACTAAATGGCTGGATAATCGCTACTTTTTTATTAGAGATGCGGTAACCAAACAAACGGTTAGATTGCTGAAGATTGACGGAAAGGTGAACCCTGCGGATGGGCTCACTAAGCCTTTGGAGAAGATCAAGTTCGAAGAATTCTGCACGCTGATTGGCAGGAAGGATTTAAACATCAAGGACTTCAAGGATAGTGAGAACGTGGAGGATCAGGAAAACGTTGCCTAGATATGCAGGATTGCCTGAATGGGTAGTTAGCTAAGCCTCAGGTGTGGCCGAAGGGGGGTGTCTTGGCGG
>QEIL01000318.1:0-10314 GCA_003116535.1 Paecilomyces niveus | reverse complement strand
TCCCTATACTAAGCGTCCCTAGCATGCTGTTACTGCTGTTTCTTTCCTTTCTTTCCTCATGTTTAGAATACTCGTTGAGTCGTCCTAGCTAGTTGAATAAACTAACTACTATACCTCTTACCACTGCTACTTCACTATATAGTTCGGGGATAGAACTGACCTGGCGGTCAGTTCAATTTGTGCCTTTTTAGTCTAGTGGTAAATCCCCGGCCCCTAGCCTATTACATACCGCACGAGTTAACAACAACTACCTTGCCAACCAGGGTTTCCAGAGTGGCCTCGGACCGTTTATCTTCAATAGTCGTTCCTAAGGCGGTATTATCTCGAATGGCGTCATAACGAACACTATTAAAGCCGTCATCGGAACTGTTTACATAGACAGTGAGCACGATAATTCGGCCGTGTATCGCGTGATACAAATCTTGGACCTATGTCACGGGCTAAAGCCCGGCAACGAGCTCAGGTCCAGAGGTCCTTCGCTTGGAATAGGATTGCCCCAAGCTTCTATACTAGTCTCACGCTGGGACCACCTTTGACCGCTATATGGATTTTCCTCTGAGCTGTAGCTAGAGCTTTCCTGTTACGCCCCAGGATCTGGGTCTCGTTCGTGCCTATCTGCTATTGGTTAGGGAAGGTTCAAGCGACTATACCTTAGTCTCGTCTAGTGATCTCGCAGTACTTCGGAGATCTTCACGTAGTGTCCAGTACACTACCTATTATGTACGTTCGGCGGAAGGGTTGATATAACAATATCACAATCGGATCTTCAACAAATAATAATCAACAAGCGAGTCAGAAGTAGGGCCTGCTTCGTACATATACTCAATAATACTATTCTTATTAATCCATAGTAGATAGAAGTAACTAACAAAGAAATAGATTCGATATATAGGAAGAATAATCACGAAGAATTAAATATATCTGCTGGGCGGAAATGAGCGTCCTTATATATCCAGTCCTTCTCTTTGGTATATATATACCATCTTGGTCTTTGTAGACCTTCCCGTATACCATATACCATAATGGTATATACATACCATTTCTTGGCAAATATACTATTTTATATACCATAAGGTCACGTGACTTCCCATCTTCTTACCCTAATACTGTGCCGTAGGGTCTTATCTTATTATAATATTACCATTGTGCCTCTCGATGGTTGGTCTATAATATTACTCCCCTCTCTTAAAGGTCTTTGTCCTTTGAAGATATAAATAAAGTTTTTTCTATATTATTATCATATTTTCGACCCTTTTCTATAAATATATTTTTACTATACCTCCCTATCGTAACCGATATAAGGAGTATTGTTATTAGGCTGACTTGATTCAGTAGAAAGGTTATCTTACCTTTGTTCTTTGCGTTTGGTATCTTTCTTATAATATCCCTTATATTATGAATTTGAAAAATAAGAATTATATTATTTATACTTATTATGGTTATAAATATAAAAAATAATTTTATAGTGATCGTGAATAGGAATCCCTCCGTCGTTCTGAGGACAAGGTCTAATCTCAGCTTGCTGCTATTTTCACCAAGCAAACTTAAATTTCTACAAAGATAAATTAACTAATAAAGCATTAAAAGTTCCTAAAAGAGTATAATTCAAAAATACTTAATCATAATACACTAATTATAGATAAACTAGATAAAAAGAATCCTCTCTCTGCTAAGGACCTAGCCGAGCTACATTATCTCATAACCGAAGATAAATAATATCGCCTAGCTACCACCTCAGGTGATCCTATTCTAAGTCAACTAATTTGGGATCTGAGCCCTGGCTTTTGGGCTTCTACCAATACTAGTATTACCGCATCAAATACCGATAATTTATCAAGTTCTTAATAGGCTCCCAAATATTCTCCGAGGTATCATACCCCTTCCACTTCATTAAGTATTAGGTTTGTCCTTTGATTTTTCTATATTTTAGAATTTTCTTAACTTTATATTCTCTGATTTTATTATTATTAATTTTGGTATTTTGGTTAATCTAAATATTTTCTAGTATTAATTTTAATAATAAGATATGAAAAATCGGGTGTATGCGCTTCATGCTTTTTGGCAATTTCAATTTGTAATTTATTGGTCTGATTTTCTATTTAATAATGAATAGTTTAATTTTCTTACTGTTAAGCTTATTGCTTAGCCTTTTAGTTTTAATATTTTATTGTAGGAGATATATTTTCTCCCCCTCTTTAAAGTTAAGTCCCTTTTAACTTTGAAGGTTATGGTATGTTATTATTCGTAGGTTGATAAATTTAATATCCAACCTTAATTATTTATAAATTCTCCGTAATTTCTAAACCTTATATTTCGTTTTGTGGTTTACTTCCTTGGTTTCCTTTAGTTTATATTTAAACTTAGGATTAAACCTATAGTTTGTATAAAAGGGTATTTCTTTTATAATTGTATTAATTAAGTTATTATATATGTATTGTGTTAATGGTAGTAATTCTACCCAATTATTTTGATTATAATTTATATAGTAGTGTAGATATTATTCAATTATTTGGTTTATATATTTTATCTGTCTATCTATTTAAGGATAATAGGCTATGCTAAGTCTATGCTTAATACTAATTATATTTATTAAAATCTTCTATATTTTAAAAGTAAATTGGGTGTCCCGATCTATTATAATTTTTTTTAGTATCTTATATTTACAAAATATATATTTTATTAGTAAATATATTATGTTTATTATTATTGCTATATTCTTCGTAGGTATAATATATAAATATTTTGTTAATTTTTTAATTATTATTAATATTGTATTGTATGTGGTGTTATTTCCTTTTAACTCTAGTAATTATGTAATAAAATCTATGGTAATTTATTCCTATGGCCTAGCAGGTACTGCAAGTGGCTATATTTCCCCGTATAGTAGATATCTTATTGACTTATCCTACTAATATATATTATAATTCTTGAGATATACCAATATAGCTTTTCGCATATTTGGAAAGTAATAGTTCTTGGAGATTTACTCCTTTATTTTTTCAATTCCGAAATACCTTTTTATTGGTAGATTATAATATTATTTAATAATCTCTATTCTTATTGTGAATAGTATATAGATAAGCCTGTAATGGTATATTAGTTTATTCTCTTCGGTTATCTTATTTTTTTATTTTTTCTTGATAAGTTGTAAGATTATATTTTCCTATGTTGTTTTTTTAATTTATTTGATAATGTCGCTATTTTCCTTGATAATTATTATAGCTACTAAGGTAGCTACCTGGTGATTATATCCTAGTGTACTATCTTTGTTTTTATATAATAATATTGGCTCCGGCCTCTATACTCCTTCTTTATAATTTAGTTATTTATTAAAAGTATTAGTTTTAATATTTTATACTTTGCTGGTATGTTTAATTATAAAGTTATACCTTAATAATACTTCTGCCTATTTAGCCTACCTTTATATTAATATTTTAATTATTATAAAGTAGGTAAGATTCTTGTGGTTTGTTGTAATTATAATTATATGCTTCGCTCCTTTAAGATAAATTTTTTAAATTTTAAATATTATTATTATAGCTAGTAGTTCCTTATTATGAATTTTATAATTTAGCTTTGCTGGTATTATTTTTTTTGAATAGTATATTGTTGGTAGTAATTTTTTATTTGTTCCTGGTTAATATATAACCCTTTTGATTATATAGTTGGATATATTAGTCTTAATGAATATTGGTAATTTTGGGTTATGTTGCCGTAATATTGGTGCGGTCGTTATTCTGACCTTGATTTCTTTTATTATTTTGGTTTATTTATTTATTTATTAATATTTTTTCTTTTTTTTAAGTAATTAAAATAAAGGTTTTATAATATTGGTATAATCCTGTATGTATTGCCGATAATAATTAATTATTCTTATAAATAATTATAATTCTTTAAGGTTCTTAGGTTTTGGTTAATCCCGGATTGCTTGTATTTTTGCCTTATTTACCTGAATTTTTTTAATAATGATTTGGTGTCTTAGGAAATTTGTTTTTTATATATGGAATTTGTATTTCTTTAGTTTTAATTATAGTTTTGTAATTCTAAGTTTTTATAATATTAATTTAATATATTTAATATATTCTTTATAGTTTTTAAAGAATATTAAAATATTATTTAAATAAGCTATAATAAAATTAAATAAATACTCCCCGAGTACTAAGTTGATATATTTTTAAAATAATGTTGGTATATTCGTAAGTCCAAATGGTATAACTAGCTATTTATATAGTTTATATTTTGTTTTGAATGCTGTTTTTTATTTATTATTTTTTTTAATTTTTAATTTATAATAAGCTTTTGTAATATTGAATTTTGTAAATTATTTTACTCCTTGTACTTTATTTTAAATTTTAGTAATTAATAGTAATAGATATTTATCCTTAATTATAATTAAATTTAATTGTTAATAGTTTATATATAGCTGTAGGCTCCTATCTTTCTTTAGTATAAATAAGATTAAATATTCTACTAATAATTATAATAGTTAAATATATCTTTTCTTAAGGTTTTCTTTGATGAATTCTTTAAGGGTTACCGATTTTATTTTTGATAACTAGTAAATTAGTCTGTATGTGGGTTCTTTTCCCTTTATAATTGGTATTTTATAGTTATATTAGTTATATTTTAATAATTCTATATTGACACTAGGGTTAAAGAGATCCTAGAATCTTTTATATTCCTTCGGAATATTTAGTTTTTGTTGTTTTATTATATTTAATTTATATATTTAGTTATATTACTCTTTTTAAGTTTGTGTGTTTTCTAATGTAGTTTTATTTATTAACTTATCTCTCTAGAGGTCTTTGGAAGCTTTTGCTTCTCCTGAACCTAAGGTTATAGTTATTCCTTTTAACTTGGCCTTTTTAGTAGTTAACTTACTTATTTGTGCCTTAGGTATAGTAGTTTGTTGTGTTTGGGTATATTTATATCTTGTGAATTGTATTTTATTTTTTATTTAATTAATTTTTAGATTATATCTTTTAAGTTATAGTACTCCGAGTACTATATTATATTCTTTTAATTTAATAATTTTAAGATTAATTAATTTTATATAATCCTTAATTATTATTGGTAAATATTCTATTTCTTTGGTAATAAGTTCTCCAAGGTTCTTACTATTTAATCTTATAATTTTAGATGGAACTTGTTTTTTCCTTCTTAAGATTTAGATTTTTTTTTTAAATATTAGATTTATAAAATTCCCTGTGGTTCCTGAGTTAATTAATACTTTAGCTGGTTGGCCTATGATCCGAACTTTTAATTGGATATGGCTTTTGTTAGTTATTATTATTAAATATTTTTTTTTTCCCTTTGTGGGTTTTTTTGGGAAATAGTTTTTATTTAGTTTTTTGTGATAATATGTTAGATAATTATTGTCGTAATATACTAACTAATATATATATATATGCTATGGATAGTTCTGAAATTCTATATAAATATATCTTAATTTATTACAATGGTAATCCTTCCCTACTATCTTTTTTAAGGAATTTTATTGATGAGTCCCGGACTCATAGTCTTTATTTAATTTTAATAGAATAAGATTTATTATCTATATCTTAGTATTAGTAACCTCTAGTATTCCCTAAGTACTACCTAAATTTGGTATTCCCGGAGTCCCAAGTTTCTTAGGTATTTCTAAAATTTTATTAGGTGAATTTTGTGTGTTATGTTATTCTTCTGGTTTTATAGGTTTGGATTGTTTGTCGATTCCGACCAATATTTTAAATATTTATTATATATTCTGATTATCTTGGTATTTTTTTAGTATTTTGTTTGGTTTGTTTATAGGTTTAATTGTTGCCTCGATTATTTTTATTGATAGTATTATTTATTATTTTATAAGTTTCTTTATAATTTCTGATATGTCCTATATTGTCTGTAGGTATTTATTGATTTTTTTGTATATTCTCTGAGTTTTTTCTGGTAGCTTTGGTAATGTTTGTTTAGTCTTTTTAGTCCTTAGAGGCTATTTATCTTTGTTACTTGGTGGAGTTGTCCCTAATGCTTATTTGGTTTGTTTAGTCTTTAGAAATTTTAATTCTTTGTTTTTGTTACCTAGTTGAATTACCTATTTATATTATATTTATTCCTGGTTTTTGGGTATGTTGTTATAATTTTTATTCTTGTTATTATTCTTTGTAGTTTTGAGTTATGTTGTTGTTTTCTTGGGTTTTTTATATTATTTAATTATATACCCTTTTTTATTATAATTAAAGTACCTATACTTCTTTCGTTCTATTCCTTTTTTGGGTTTATTTGTTGGTTTATATATTATAATATTTAATTTTATTGGCCTTGGCCTGTAAGGATTAGATGTCTTTTCTTGTGCCTTTTGTTTTTTATAGTTTTTGTATTGGTTGAATCCCGGATTCCCAATGTTTCTTTATTGTTTGGTGTATTATTGTGTTTTCTTTTTGTTGTAGATTTGATTGTTAATTCTAATGGATAGTTTGATGAGCTTGTCGATGTCTTTTGGCCTGTCTCGCCTTGCTAGTTTATCTTGAACACTCTCTTTGAATCTTTGTTTATAGATTGTAAGTTATGTTTTATTATTTTATCCTAGATAAACTATAATTTGTTGGTATTTTGATGTATAATCTTGTATTGCTTTAATGTCCCTTAGATGTCTAAGTTTTTATTTTATAATTTTTGTTTTGTCGACGAATCCAAATACTTTCTCAAACTATTTTTTGAAGCTTGTGTATCTTTGGAAGATTTTCTTGGTGATTTTATTTTGATTATTCTCTTTATTTTTTCTGTCTTCTAGGATAAGTTTGATTTATTTGAAAGCTGCTCCCTTTATATAAGAGATAGTTATTATAATTTTAGTCTTTGAATCGGTAACCTTTATTATTTTAAAATAAAGGTCTAGTTGTACTAAGAATGTCTATAGCTTATGTCGTTCTCCGTGGAATAAGTTTGGCTTTGGTGGTTTGACCTTTGGTCCTTCTGACTAAGGTATAGCCTTTGATTGATATATAGCCCTTGTTTCTTCTAGTCGGATTATATATTTTTGTAATTAACTAATTATTTCCATTAATTGTTTATTGGTAGGTATACTTAATCTAAATGCTACTGGTTAAGTAGTCTGTCTGGCCTACTATTACCTATTAATAACCGATATCTCGATAGTGGTGATACTTAAACCTTTAATAACTAGGATTAAGGGTAATTATTGTGTTATGCCCCAGGATCTGGGTCTTATTTATACCTATCTATTATTGGTTAGGGAAGGTTTAAACGACTATACCTTAATCTCATCTGGTAATCTCGTAGTATTTCGGAGATCTTTATATAATATCCAATACATTACCCATTATATATGTTTGGCGGAAGGGTTGATATAATAATATCATAATTAAATCTTCAACAAATAATAATCAACGAGTGAGTTAGAAGTAAGGCCTGCTTCGTATATATACTTAATAATATTATTCTTATTAATTCATAATAAATAGAAATAATTAATAAAAAAATAAATTCAATATATAGGAAAAATAATCACAAAGAACTAAATATATCTGCTGGGCGGAAATGAGTGTCCTTATATATCCAGTCCTTCTCCTTGGTATATGTATATTATCTTGGTCTTTATAGACCTTCCCGTATACCATATATTATAATAGTATATACATACTATTTCTTGGTAAATATACCATTCCATATACCATAAGGTCACGTGACTTCCCGTCTTCTTACCCTAGTGCTGTGCCGTAGGGTCTCATCTTATCATGGTGTCACCGTCGTGCCTCTCGATGGTTGGTCCATAACATTTCCTTTCTTCTTTTCTTCTCTATTGAGATGTTTTGTATCGCTACGCCTCTATTAGGATAGCTACACGGTCGCCCTTCGGGCCCGTTTCAACCTAGGTGGTCCTGAACAAGTATCTAATATATATCATAAATAGTAATGTTACTAAAATACCTAACCCCAGTGAATTTGAGCAACCATACAAGTAATATTGACTTATGAGTTAGTTACTTTTCGTAGGAACCCTTGGAAGCCCCCCTACGACCGGGAGTTTCCGATCTGAAGCCATCTATCTCGGAACTTTAAATACGATGGCAGTGTAACGGTCCAAGAGGCAGTTTATTCAACTAGCTAGGACAACTCAACGAGTATTCTAAACATAAGGAAAGAAAGGAAAGAGACAGCAGTAACAGCATGCTAGAGACGCTTAGTATATGGAATCCCCCCCCCCTTACCCGAATAAGATCCGCATAGGGTCCTGGGTCTTAGGATTCAGGAGCTCCGAGGTGGCGAGCTCAGAGGTCAGGTTTACCTGTGGAAGCGATTGATTGTATTGCTATTAGGTGGCCGGCACGGCCAAACTGTCTAGGAGACTAGCTTACTAAATGATGACTAAGCGAGGTTGAACCCCAGGGCAGGCGGTAGGGGAAGTCCGTATGCTCCGACATTACCCTTGGGTCACGGGTCAGATCGGATGAATTTCATCCGATGTTTTAAAGCAACATCAGGTTAGAGCAACGCTAGCTGAGGGTGGCCGAAGCTCTATACCGGGCATAGCCCGTCACAGGCAGCATCATTGTTACGGACCAACCATGGAGGGGCACGACTGTGACACCCTGATAAGATGAGACTCTACGGCGCAGCGTTAAGCCAGGCAGGCCAACGGGACCGGTTGGGCCAAACGGGCCAAGTGGGCGAGTCGGCCTAAGGAGGTCACGTGGACAGAGGGAGTATATCCTTGGCATTGATAGGGATATACCAAAACAGTAGATATACCAGGGCTGGTAGGATATACCAAGGAAGGACTGGATATATAAGGACGCTCATTTCCGCCTTACGGTTATATTTAGTTCTTCGTGATTATTGTATCTTTCAATCTAACACATTGAATTAGTTACTACTATCTACTACGGGTTAGTAAGAAAATTACCACTGCGTATACGTACGAAGTGGGCCCTACTTCTGACTTGATCGTTGTTTACTTTGGAGAGACCCCTTGTGTTATCGGATATAACAACCCTTCCGCCAGAAGTACTTGACGGGTAGCGTACTGGACGCTACGTGAAGATCCTCGAAGGACTACAGGATCACCAGACGAGAGTTAAGTTAACTCGCTTGAACCTTCCCTAACCATAGCAGATAGATCGATCAAGACCCAGATCCTGGGGCGTAACAATCATATACTAATATACACCAGGCTTCTAGCAGAACGATAAATCAACATCAAGCTTGACAAAACGGAGAGTAATATGGACGGCAACCCTGGAGTAGTGGAATAACAAATTCAACATTTCGCACTGATTTTCCTTTCGATATAATTCAAAGCTTCCAACAAGCTGAGTTGCTTTATTTTTTCATATCTATGTTATCTCAAGATCGATGAGTATGTTTTCTCTATGATACAGAATGCCAGTTATGTGTTTTGCTCCTTTAAGAGACCTCCCTCCAAGGTTAGGTACAAAATGCAATGGATTTACCATTTTCATGCAGCCTAGTTAGCTGGTCCTACGGAACATAGCATGCCAAGGCCTAGTGTTGGCATTGAGTTGAGTTATAGCTCGACTCGGCTCGACTCGGCTCGCCAAGACCCCCGAGTTGAGCCTAACTTCTTAACTCAACTCAACTCAATGCCAACACTACCAAGGCCCCGTGGCTGTTGAAGTAAACATACTTTCTTTTCTGCCTCCTGATGAAGCTTCGCTCCGCAGAGCTTGTCTGCCTTACTGTCACGACCCTAGACCAAGGGGATATAAACTCGTCGGCTTAACAAAGGTCAGATTCGCAGGCTTGGACTAGGCCTAGGATGGCAAGCGGTAAGAATTGGCAGAATAGGCAAGGGATATCCTAAAGGTTTCACAAATTCTCTTTGATTTCTTTCCTTTTTCCTCCTTAGTTTAGTCTTCTCGAACGATGTTGTCTATAGCTCCTAGAGGTAGGGAGCTCGGGGCGGAATAGCATGGGTCCGTGCTCATTTCGAGCCATTGGCTCGAAATGAGTAGGGCGGTGAAAGGTGGCAGAATGCGATATTTCAACACCTAGGTGCTGAGATAGGGAGCTCTATAGTTTGGCTGAGGGTATCCGAAGCCTTGTATCGGGCCTAGCCCGTCACACACACCATCTTAATAGGATTTAGGTCAGGCGAGAAAGCAGGCCATGTAATAGGATAGATACCACGCCCATGAAGCTCCTTTGTGGTATCTTTACTAGTATGACCAAGTGCTCCATCCTGCATAAGACAAAGATAGTCACCTTGCTGCCGGGTTAGGCGAAGATAGCCATCAATAATAGGCACAACTCGCTCGCAGTATCTCTCTACATTAATAGACCCCTATTCCTTCT
>QEIL01000317.1:0-16750 GCA_003116535.1 Paecilomyces niveus | reverse complement strand
ACTCAGCATCATTGGGACCCCGTTGAGCATATGCCAAGAAAAAGCTCAGCGTGGTCCCAATAAAACCGGAAAAATTTGAGACCACGCCGAGTTTTTTTGGGACCACGCCGAGCTGTCAGCCCCTCTTTCCCTTCCTTCCTTCAAGATTTAATGTACTCGTAGACTGGCCTAGCTAGTTGAATAAACTACCTCGAGACCGTTACACATAGTAGGTGTCTTGCCATCGTATACCCTTCTCACAGGGCCACCTCTAACCTGGTGTTGGCGGTGCCCATTGGCTTGGGCGGGTTTGCGAGGTGTTGTTGAATTCAAGCTGAGTGATTGTGGTCTAAGGATTCGTCTCCAACAAAGCGAAGTATATAGACCACAACACCATGTCTACAGGCGATGAACCCTTCATACCAACTTCCATTACGAGAACCATGAACGAATGGGTAATTCTTCTGATGAAATCGGATTTTTTTTATCCCTAATTGCCTGCACAGCCAACCTGGTGTTATAAAAGCCTATCACTTTCAGGTTTGACTAACATAATATAAGGGATATAGGCAGCCAGCCTCTATACTTATAACCACTCGCCTAAAAAGACTAAACGAGTAATAGCCGGCAGGCTATTACGGGCTGGCATCCCTTATATAGTTATAAACCCCCGGGGATCTAGTTAAATACCCTTTACACATAATCTGCACCATTTGGTTGAACATGAGGCTTATTACAACGATCTTCAGGGTGATATTCGTCAGCGCCTAGCCGCTTCAGTGAAAGCGAGCTGTTGCTTTCTTTATATGCCCAAAATAGCAGATAAGCTGGCGCAACCTATTTTTATCTTCTTTGATCATCTAGAATATGAAAGGAAACACTCAGCCATCGTATTGCTGTCTGCAGCATCAGTCTAAGTAGCAAAATTGTTCTTTGTGTGTCATCTAACATAAATATGGGATAGATTTCGTTAGTTCTAGATAACAAGCAATCCAAAGGATTTACTCCTGAATGTTAGTTTTGCACTCATTCTTGCTTCTGTGCCTTAGGATTCGACAATATTGGAGTCTTTTTATTGCCGCTCGGATATATTTGCGCCAATATATATCCGTACAAGCTCCTCGTTCGATGCAGATCCTTGATGTACTGTCATAATCTGTTTCTCACCCGGCACAAGATCAAATCCATTGTCATTCAACTTCAGAGTTACTAGATTGCTGAATTCACAAGAAGCATAAGAATTGGCGTCCAGGACTCTTAGTGCCTGAGAGATATAATGATACTTACCTAGGATCCACTGATTCTATTCCTGTGACCCTCGCTTCCATAGTCGGTTGTGTACGGTAAATTGTAATAGCACGAGGTAATACCAATACGATAATGACCCCATATAAATTATTACCCTGTTAGTTATTAGTTTCTTAGCGGTTCTTAGCTTATCCAAAGCCCCAATATTAGGTAGCTGGTACTTTATTTTGCCTCGGTCTCTAATTGTACTCACTACCTTTTTTCGCCCGGAAATGGCTTATAACTCCGAAGAATTTGCTGTTCAGCAATATAGTTTATAGTCCAGGTGCTTCGAAAAGGTCCGCGATAATGAAGAAAATGAGAGGCGGCCGTGAAAACACCATAACCACTTTAGCCCAAAAAAATTTTTTTTGTGCTCTACTAGGGCTTGGTTACCCAGGATTATCCAAAAGACTTCTCTCACTAGGACCTAACGCCAGGATGGGCTGAAATCACTCCTTGCATGAATGAAATGAGGCATTTTATGTTTTCTCCTGGGGTCTATATTGCACCGTCTGCCGAAATAATGAAAGGCTCTTCTAGCCACAGAGGAAAGGGCTCAAGAGAAACGCTATCGAGGTGGAGGTGACATAGATTCGTAGACAAGGTACCAGATGCATAAAGGGGAGCTGGCATGAATTATAATAGCGTGCTCAGCTCAGGGTACTTAATATATCCACCATTAGCAATCATTTATAGATTGCTATGCTACCTGATCTCATTTTCTTGAGATACCCTGCCGTCCACCATAGCAATACTCCAATCGATCGATGTGAAGCTGTTTGGCTTGTTTTCTCCTCGTCCATTTTTGCTCTACCACGATGTTCCCCTTCAAAACTGGTGCAATAATTATTACCTTGATATCCGCTTCGTGTGCTGTATCGCTGAATTGTACCAACTCCTACTCCACTGAAACCATTGCATTCTTCAGTGGTGCCCAAATCGCCTTTACCTATGATCTCGAGAATCCTGAACGCTGCGGGGAGCAATGTCAAGCTGTCAGCAAGTGCACAGCTTGACTCTATACAGTCTTGGGAGGAAAGTGTGATCTCTACCGGAGACCTGCTATTTCCACCATCTCCAATGTTGGATTCGTTTACGGAGAGTGCGATACCTCTGCCTGAATATGGAATCCCTTTGAGGAACCTTTTTCACAAGGTGCGTACAATGTTAATCTTTTGTCTTGAAGCACAAGATAGCGTATACTTATATATTCAGCAGATGGGTTAATCAACCATGACACATTGAACTGGGTGAATGTTTGGACTGATACAGGACAATCTCTTATTTAGCCACTATGAGGGTTCAATAAACGTCAAGAACCATATATCTAAGTAATATTTGAATCAATTAGTGCACTGTACATTCTTATCTTTTGAAGGGACAGGAAGTAGATAGAGTTGTTCTAACCTTGTTCTCTCTCTAAGACTGTCAGTATAATGTGGTTTTATATCATTATTATACAAGAAGTTGATATCTGAGGTGGACATGTGATGCTTTTCTGAAATGATAAGGAATTGTTATATAGATTGGTAAGGCTAGTGCGATGATGATAACGACACATGATTATCAATTGGATGCCACCACTGATTTGCGTCGCGGCAATTAGTTGCGAGCGATACGGCGTTCCGTACCTCCTCTGAATATGATCCACTGGATCTTTTAACTTACCTTCCTTACTTTGAGACCTTCCTCCCAGCATACTTGAGATGTTGTTGAATGCACTGCCGATTTTGCTCCGTAGTCTATCAATCTTGGGTAGTCCATTAGAACATGAACCACAATTTCTTTAGCTCCACATTCGCACTTGGCGTTATCCCTGAAGCAATGCAGCTTGCTAATGGCCGGTCCGGAGCTGTGTAAGGAGCAAGTAGGCCTGATTCCGTGCCAGTGAGCCACGCAATCTCCCGGCGTGAAGTGAAGGGAGAGTGTTGTCGATTTGGCAGAGGCACCCCCCTCTTTCTTTGGCGCCCTCCATTCCTGTTCCCATCCCTTTCTGCATGGATCTTCTTTGCCGCGAAAGGAGATATTGGAAAGGATGTATCTTGATTTGGCTCACAGCTTCTTTAGCTAATCTATCTGCTGCGTCATTTCCAGGATTATCGCAATGTCCAGAGATCCATTGGGGCGACTTCACAAATAGTGCGCGCCAAATCTGGCGCGGCATCTTGATTAGCTCGTCCATCTGAGTAATGCATTTTAGACTCCATCACTTTGGGCGACTAACTACATACATCAGGGCGGTGAACACAGATGAGTTATAGCAGTAAGTATGGGGTTACTTCCTGAGCAATGCAGTTAGGTCTCCACTAGCCATATGAGAAAGTCTATTCTATTACTCTTCGCAGATCTATCAGTCCCCTAGCCGAAGAAGATAATGTTTCACTATGCCACTAATAATCGCGCTTTCCTGACCATCAGGACTAGCTATGATAAGGGAGCACCTTCCGAAGTAAGTAACTTGGGAGGCTCGTAACAATTTCCATCCAAAGCTGCTCTCTTTGAAGGTGGCTCTTTGCAAGCATCAAACTCGCAACCCCACTTCCTCTTCCGGGTTACGCAGTTTCGACGAGGTTCTTCGATAGAATGGGCGTCAAAAAATGCCGTTGTAGGAGTAAGATACCGTTGTAATATCTGTTCTTGCAGCAGGGATGAGGGCATTGAATAGCCTCCTCCTTTCCTCTGCCAGCCAAATGTTTATCATTGATGTGGTTTATCAGGGTAGATTTCTCCCGCCATTGTTGGAATCGTTCCGCGGGCGTTTTAGTATGGCAGAACCCAGGAGCAATCAATGTGAAGCGGAATCTTAATACTCCACACCGAGGTTGTAGATGATCCAAGTGGAATCGGCAGTGCTCAGTCCAAGCATCCTCTGTATCGGACCATTTGGCGCATAAGTAGCACCATTCAAGAAAAGATCGCTTCGCTCGTCGATGCGCTCTCTTGCCGTTCGTATAGAGTTGCTGGTACGGTGCAGCATTCAAGGACTTCCTTCCACACTGTAGAATGTGCTTCGACCGGTTTGGTAAATCAATACTGCGGAAAATTAGCTACCGAAGGTAGACTTAGAATGTTTGAACAAACCTAGACATTTCTCTGGAGCATAATGGGCATCTCCCATCGATTGGCGATTCACAAGGATAATATGCCACTCTCTCGTTTGAGACGCAGATATTCACCATATCCTGTAGACACTGTCTTCCGATTTTACCATCAAGTGAGGCTTTGGTGAAGAGGTTGTCGCGTAGACGATCTCTCTCAGGCATATAATCCAACTTTTCGAAACATCGACCAGCAGAACTTTGTCAGATTCTCAACGATATTCACCCTTTGTCACGGCCCTAGCTCAAACCTCCAAGAAGGTCAGATTCGCAGGCATTTCCCATCAGACAAAGGCTAGAGACTAGACCTAGATTGGAAGGCGGTTGAATGGCAGAATGCTCAAAGGGGATATTTAATGGTTTCACGAATTCTCTTTGATTTCCTTCCTTTTTCTCCCCAGCTTAGTCTTCTCGAACGATGTCGCCTAGCTAGTTAGATAGCTTCTATAGCTTCAATATTACTACTAGATTGGACGTCACACCCTTCATGGTGATGCAAAACCAAAAAATATGATGATAGCACCAGGAGAGCAAGATAGGGTACTTTAGATTGACTTTGATTCTACACAAACATTCTCAGACTTCCTTTCGCCAAGACAGGAAATGTGGGTCAAGGAAGAGGTTGGGATGATGGAATATTTTGTCGAAGCTCTAGTAGGTGTCAATCCACCTGGTTACAGCTTTTACTGACTATTTTACAGGCTAAAGATTATGAGGAGGGTAAGATTAATCGCACATATTCTTATTATTATGATTGGTTCCTGTAGAGGATGTACTTGGACAATGTTATCATTGGGTACGGACGAGAAGATTATTTGATTGCTGGATTCCATAAAGATAGAGAGTCAAGCCACATGGTGTAAACACGGTTATCTGACTGGCCGTTATTGTCACCAGGGCGTTCCTATGCATGAACAATGAAATTTCCGAATCCGAATCGGGACGGCTTTCCTTGCTCCGTGACAACAATGTTCCGCAGTTTATATTATTCCCATAGATTAGACCGAGATCATACGCCAGCCGTGCAAGATCTTACAGCGAGTCTTTGCAAGACGGGCAAAAAAGAAAGTCATATACAACAGCTGGGATTCGCTGGTGGTCACCCACCCAACTACTAACCAGCCGGCGTGTGGCTTCTCTGCGGTCAATAGCTCGCTGGGTGCTTCCCGGGTGAGTAACGGGTGAGAGCCGCTTTACGGTCGCGCGACCAGGGTGAGTTAGGGTGAGTGCGAGAGCAAGGAGAGTAGGAGAGGTGCGATGGGTGAGAACGCGACGCGGTCGCGCAACCGTGGGGGCCAAACTTTAGGCTCCATCATATGGGGCGCTGCGATTGGAGCTCTCGTCCACCCATCGTCACATCACCACCTCAGCCGGGACGGATGTGCAAAATGATTGGGTTTCGACGCCAGGTCGGATGATATGTGCATAACCAAGGCCGAGAGACGACGAGCATTGGATTGCATTATATCTACCTGTGCCGCTTGTGCTGAGATTTTGATAGTCAGAAGTCTGCCTTGCCCATCATACTGCAGGTTCAGTCACACATCGGTTGATCCAATCGTACTAGTAGAGCTTGAGAACCTAGCTCGGTGCTGTCCGACAATGCTCCGAGCCACAGGGCCTGTTCTGGGAAGTCCACGGCCTCTGACTTTAGATGTGTTGCGTGCCTGAAGGGCGGCAGTAGACGGACGAGGGAAACAATGGGCCTGAGCACGCCCGAGCAGATCGATAGACTTGCTGGAGAACCGATGCATCCTCATCAATCAAGTATAAACACGTTTTAAAGATAAGATGGAAGACGTCTGTATAGAAGAGTTTTGAGGATCCCCAGTGCCGAAAGTTTCTTGACGCTTTTATCACCTGTTCAGAGTGCGCCACAGCCTCCGAATCACGTTCCTTTCTCTTATTGGCTTAACACGTGCACAGCCCCTTCTGTTACAATTAAGCTCTGTTAGGGGGAAACGAGACAGCACGTCTCACGGCACGGATAAACCCACACTCCCGACCATTGATTAACCGTGGCTTATCGTCCCTTGGAACGGCTCTAGCACAACTTGCCTCTACAACAGCCCTAAGAGCTTATTCTGGAATGCTCCTGCATGATAAATCCAATCTAAAAGTCCTCGAAAATCTAGAAATGGAGGACGTTACTCCGAAAGTTCCGTTACTAGTGTTATCAAAGAGCAAGAATGGGAAGTGGAACAAATTTTGGCTTCGCGGATCTTGAGAGGAAAGCTGCAATATCAAGTGCAGTGGAAAGGATGTGATCCCGACCATACCTGGTATCCTGCACGTGGTTTCAAGGGTGCTCCATATAAGATCCAAAACTTCCACGGATCGTTTCCGGACCAACCCGGCCCCCCGAAGAGATTGGCGGAATGGCTAGAAAGTTGGGAGTCAGGGCAAGACCTTGAGGATATCCCGGATGACGACCTGCCAGAGTAACATGTACCGTCGAATACTACAAACTAATCTAGACCCTATCCTGAACATCAGACTGGAGTGATAATCAGATTGTTTTTGCTCGACAGATTGGTTGGGCCCTGTCCTGTGGTAAAACGGGCTGTATGGTTATTGTTCTCGAGTGCCATTGCACATTGCCCAAGTCTGGTTATAGTGGACAAATCCTAGTGATTTATACCCTGAAACGATATAATTGAGAGTCGAAAGGTGTTCCAAAGCATTGCAACAAAGAGAAGGCTAACGCAACCGATGACATGTGTAAAATCCTTGAGGGGGATTGGTGATAGTTAACTAAATAGATGACCACGAAAGCGAGAGAAGCCACAGAACCACAAAAATCACAAAGTATTAGAGTGTTGGATGACTATCAACTCTGCCAGTTAGCCCTTGGCTCCGCAACCGTAATTAGAATTATGATACGAAACGGCTATACCCCAGGAACCTGAAGCGATATGGGCATCGAGGAGATCTGTTTAGACTGGTTATTCTGACTCGAGAACACCACCCGAACTGCAATTCGGGGCAGTTTTGTTCAGGTAGTTTTATATTATGGTTGGTTTAGGTTAAGTTCTGACGCAAACCATATAACTATATCATAATTGTAAGGGTTCTCATGAAGTCCTTAAAGAGAAGTAGCAAGCGATTGTGATTAGGCTAACATTAAAATATATCTAATAATAAGACATAACGCGAAGAAGAGAAAAGAAACATATCCCTAGTTTCTCCACCATATCCCTTAACTATAGAGCCAGTACATTACGTGTCATGTCACATGATTCAGTGACAATATGGCACAATATTGGCAGCGCACCAGTATGGCCATGGCCACAACTAAGCTCGACCCTGGGACACTGCAACCGGCTAAAGGACGGCTGATGGTTCCAGCGTGGCAGAAAAGGCTACCACAAACAAGTTCATGGAAAAGGCATACATTGGGGTCAGAAAACCAACGACAATATCGTATATTCTGGAAGAGCTCATTCCACATGCGTGAAGCTGGCATTGATCAAATACTGTTTTATTGCATTCTGCAGAGGCTATCCCAAGATATTGTATATCCCGCTCTTCGATAAAATATTGAGATGGGAAAATTGGGAAAATAAATATCGGACTCATATCGAAGAATTGGAAAGGCGTATCACGCAATTGAAGACAGGAGACTCCAGGCGACTTAGTTATCTCAACAATCCACTGCTGTTAGAACGGTTGAATGTTCCATCGGCCTCGTGGAACAATACCTTGAATAAATGGGTTACTAATGCTGAAGGAGAAAGCTCCAGGCGATGCAGCACAAAGTCTCTCTCAACTGACATCCTCGGCACAATATACAAAGACTTGGTCTACGGAGTTGGAAAGACAAGTCTGTACTTATCTCACTTCTGCCCAAAGACGACGAATCTCTACTCGTCTCTTCTATCGTGTCTTTTAGTAAGGGAGACTCCCTAAATATATTTTCTAATACAGTTCGTTTCTCGAAGAATGTTAGTGTCTCCTATGGCGTCCCTGCTCCCGCTGAAAATTTATGGCTAGAGTATTCTCAGGTCACTGGGTAATCAATCAGATGCAGGTATCTGAATCTGATGGTTATGGAAACGTGAGACTTCGCTGGGAGATCTTGTATAATGATAGCACGACAGAGCCACGCATGTCCTGGCAAGTTCTTGTCAAAGCCACGACGCATATTATACTATTTGATCTTATCGTTCGCGCACTACGACCAAACCGTCGGTTTTCGACAAAAAAATTATTAAAGTGCCAGAAACAGAGCAAAAAGCTATAATAGGAGATTTCCACACGAGGTAGTATATGTAACTACCTAAATAATTCAGCCAACCCGTACGCTAGTCGATCATATCTGTACCCTATTCTTCAATCGTCGTTACACGCGAACGAGTTTTCTGAGACGGAAGTTCCTCCAGAACACCTATATTCATAGTCCGCGGTTATTCTTGCCTAACTGCGGTGGGATCTCCCACTGGGCATGGATTGAGTTGCTCGTTCGAGGTTGGATTGCAATCATGGCTCGACGTTGCCCAGCAGGTACCGTCGTTGCAATAGCAATAGTTGGGCAGGCCACTGGCGGTCGTCAGCGCAATCGCGAGGCTGCAAAGGGGACTGAGAAACATACCCGTCGGGATCGGCTTGGTTATAGCATGGCTGCTTGCCCGAGGCCAATACAATAGAAGCCAGCGCAAGGATGCTGGCAAAGAGGGAGATGTATTTCATGTTGCTTGTCGGACTTTTTCACGGTGCTCGGAGGGTGGTAGGATGTTGGATACTGTAGAAACAATTCTGAATACAAAAGTGATTTCGAGGGTGAAAGAACTATCCACGTTGTCGTCGACACCCGTTGATGTTGGATTGATGTTGGATGCGGGATGGAAGTGGCGAGCTAGACGGGTCGAAATCAACGTCGTGATAAACGTTATGGATGTTTGTGTTGGACCTTCGCTTTAAATACACGCACTGGATCTTTGTTTTGAAGGGCAGTGTTATATGTTCCTGTTGGATGACGGTGTTGAATAGCGCTGGGATCGCTAATAACTGCCAGAAAAAGAACCAACACTTAATCCTCGATTCTGACTTGTGAACCCGCCCGACATTCTACATAGCGGTGTTGCATAGCGGTGTTGCATAGTGTTATGGATCAACCATGGAGGGGCACGACTATGACACCCTGATAAGATGAGACTCTACGGCGCAGCACTAGAGCAAGGCAGACATAACGTCACGTGATCGGAAAGAAGTATATCCTTGGCAGTATACGAAGCCACGATAGATATACCAGGATAGATATACCGCAGTATATCTACTGAGGGGGTTATATCATGAAAGATATACCGGGTGAAGGACTGGATATATAAGGACGCTCATTTCCGCCCAGCAGATGTATTTAGTTCGTCGTGATTATTCTCTTATTCAATCTTACTTATTGAATTTGGTTACTACTATCTACTACGGGTCAGTAAGAACACTACCACTGAGTATACGTACGAGGTGGGCCATACTTCTGACTTGATCGTTATTCGTTATTCGTGAGAGACCCATTGTGATATTGCTATATTGCTATATCAACCCTACCGCCAGAAGTACTTGACGGGTAGCGTACTGGACGCTACGTGAAGATCTCCGAAGGACTGCGAGATCACCAGACGAGACTAAGGTATAGTCGCTTGAACCTTCCTTAACCAATAGCAGATAGGAACGATCGAGACCCAGATCCTGGGGCGTAACACATAGCGGTGTTGTATAGTGGTGTTGCATAGCGGTGTTAGATCGGTGTTAGATCGGGATGTTGGATCGGATATCGTATAGCAGTGTTTGAGCTTCGTATTAGATCTTCGTGATCACTAGTCGGATAAGTCGGCCCGCTGGAGGCGGAGAAGCTAGATCGTCAGCCCCAGGGACACAAGGCGGGCCGAATCCGAGAACCCGTTTGGCCCCGCTAGCGGCTCCCCCCCTGGCCCCACCTCAACCAAACAAGCCTTGCCGGCTGCCCCCACGTTACACCCTTCCCCGAGGCCAAGCCCGGGACTGGGTGCTTAGTTCAGCCGCAGGGGCATTAGGCTCACAGTCCTATACGATCGTACCTGCCTAACCGGGGAAGATGATCATTCATGAATTAGTCGCGTCCAATCTCATTAGATCTTTAGGATGGATGGCCAACTGCACCTGCCGGAAGAAAGGCTTAGTTTAGTGAATCGTAGTCGTAAAGCTAACCTGATCAACTAAAGATCTCTGTAGTGAACCCTAAAACCCTAAGATTCACTACTATGAAATCAGCCGCGGCCGTATATAGAGATGTCTTTGCAACAATTTCTAACTTGAGCATGCAGGAGTTGCATGGACGCGTTGCATAGTTACATCAAATGGGCTGTGTTGGTTGGAAAAGTCGATTGGAGAAGTTAATTGGAGAAGTTCATTAGACTAATCATGCACCTACGGAGCTGAATGCACCCATCGTACGTGCATTACAGCTCAGCCCTCACGAGTGGCACATCTATCCCAGTTTAATAATCAGTGAAATAGAGGTACATAAGTACTCCAACACTCAAGCAAGTCTATGTGAAGATATCGGACACAAGCCAAATATCAGTTGCACAATATTTCCAGACTTCAAGATGATTTTCCGACTGGGCTTGTACATTCTCGCTGCTGCAGCATCCACAGCCCACGCCATCAATATCAATGGATATGCAACCACTACGTGCAGTAACAGGGGCGTCGCGACCTGCACTAATATCCGACAGGTAAGAACCCTCTGTTACGTGACTTTATACACGCTCGAAGCACCTATCGCTTACAAGAATTTCAGAACACTTGTTGCGGCTTTTCCCGCGGCGGTCTGCAGGTGCAATCGACTTTGTTCAGTCTCCTCTATGAGGGGACTATTGGTAATTTCTACCAGTCTTCTTCATCCCAGCTTTGCGGTGGTAGCACCAGAGATTCGCGTGCTGGACCTGCAACGTCGGCTTGCCTTAGTGGAGGCATCCTTTCCAATTACTTTGGCGGGGGAGCTGCTTGGTTTGACTGCCTACATTGTGCAGCAGGTAAGTTAACCTATACGCGCGTCATCACTAGTCATGGACACCGTAAATGCGGCTCCTGCGGCTGACAGAATACTGTATAGAGGACTCTAACGTAGCCCGATCGGACGAGATCGCTAGCAACTCCTGTACAAGCACGGCTGTCCCCACTATCTTTGCCTGGGAGGGAGAGGGAGTGTGGGTTCTAGAGCCCCAAGAGGGGGAAGCTTGGGACCGGTACAACGAGTTACCAGTTACGACAGATGTAAGTGATTTGTTTGCAACCGGAATTGACCTTATAGCCTGGCCTGACTTCTCGAATTCGCTGACACTTGTAAGCATGACGTCCACCTCGAGAACCTTAAATTGTTCGGTGCGACGTGGTACGAGAATGCTCGGGACCATCCCGTAGCCGCTGAGATGCTACAAAAAGTATAGTAGTATCCACAGTACAATTTTTCTTTTTGGGTTGGAGCAACCCGCGGGCTTTGGAAGGTCCAAGCGAGGGAATAATACCATGGCAAGCGCTGCAATGCCATGGCCGATCAGCGGTCTCACCCGAGGACTTTGCGTTGACCTCAGACAGTAGGGATACCAAAAGGTTGGTGTCTGTCCGGACACATTATTTTGTGATTATCAAATTGAGCAAGAAGAACAGTGTTTCAGAATATTGAGCAGATCTAGTAACTGATTGATGATTACATTACAAACATTATTTCCTCCCAACTTTCCTTTCCCGCCCTTGCTATTCACACAATACAAAGGCAAGTACTTGTGAGTACCGGCAAGGAGACCACTGCATTAGAAGCCCTGAGACTTATCGTCACTGTGGCCAATCCCCCTCACTGGCTTGGGAAGTTTGCGTGGGCGCACCTGTGGCAAAATATGCTAATAGGATGCTGGCATATCCCAGCGAGAGAGAGCTAAGCAGGCCAGTAATTGATTCAAATATGGCAAGCTGTGCATCTGTTGTGGCACAAGCAACACTGCTTATGGCTTCGAAAGTGGTGGTCGCTGTGTTACTTGCTGTGGTTTCTGCGATATCTGTAATTTCTGCCGTGATGCCCGCTGCAATATCTGTGAGAGTGCCTACTTCAATATCTGTGTCTGCAACTGCGCCTATGCCTGCGATAGTGTTTGTGTATGGATAGATGGGATACTGACCGAGTGAGAAGCAGATAGGAGAAAACTGCTCAAAAGTCTCGCAAAAGCTGATTCACATTATGATCTCTCAGGGTTGCATTCGCTGGTGTTGAGGCCATGTATGCTGATGCGGGTAATCAGGATGTAGTCCCACTCAAAGAGGAGCTTACATTTCCGTTAGAGCAGAGTGTTAGCGTCACTGTTGTATCCAATAGGCATCTATAGGTGGTAGCAGTCAGGGCCAATATACTAGTAGAGCTGTACTGCAACTTGTTGAGATAATGAATTCGAGAGGATAATCAGCTAATCGCCCCTGCTGTCCAGCTCCGTCCACTGCTGCGAATAATTCTCGCTTGGACGGAGAAATTGATCAGTCTCTTGTTGTGGACCGGCAGGCGACGCCGCGCGCGTGCATAATCTCCTGCGCTTCGAGCGCGTCTCATTCCTTCAAGCCATAGGCGTGGCTCGACGTGTTGCCAGGGTCAGCGCTGGCACCGAACACCAGGTCAAGGAGCCTCCCATGCCGGGAGCATGGCTTTACGACACGACCAGGAACGGTACGCAGAGAAAACTACGAGGCAATACTGAGGCATTTGATGCATGGCAACGAGTTCAGAAATACCACTCGTCCCAAGGGCGTCGAATATCGCCCTCGGACTATTGAAGGGTTGACGGAGACGAGAGAACAGGGCTAGCCGACCATTTTGGATCGTGACTGGAGTTACTCGTAGAACTGTATGACTGTTCGTATTGATACGGCCGCTTGATATATGTTTGTATAACAGACTGCCTTCGGCACTCCATGATAGAAATTGGGTGGTCCCGGGACGTAAAAATTCATGATCATGGCCTGTCCCCGCTGTTACAATCAAATCTCCCTTTGGCTGGCTTCTCAAACTTCAACCACTTCTCCGGCACCTCGTGAATCTGTCCTTCTTCCGACATCTCCGAAAACCACTGACTAAATTCTCGAAACTCCCTCTTCGTTGCGCCCGATCCCGGGCCCAAATCGAAAAACCTTCCATCTGCGGTTCCGAATCCGGATGCCACCACATCAGTAGTACACTGATCATTTAGAATAGAAACACCGCGATCAATCATGCCCTTCATAGTCTCAGCATAACGCTTCGCAAAGTCGGCAGAGGATTCGCCTTCTTGTCGTAGGATATGATTGCGTAGTTCGCTTTGGAAGATGACAGAATCAGGATCGGCGCCCTCGGCGATGAGGCGGTCACGCTCCTGGCGCGCCGAAGTCGCGTAGTCTTGGGGTGTCTCGTAGACCATGGGCTCGTCGTCCGAGTCGTGAGGAACCCCGTCATCTCCATAGCCTTGAGCTGATTCGGAGTGTATCACACCTGACTGTTGGTCGAGAACTTTTTGCTCGGACATCGTAGGTGCTGCGGCAATGTCCTTCATTCTCAAGTCGTACCGGTCTTTGGAGCTTTGTTCTACCGGGGAAACTAAGGATACTGTGATGGCACGATAGTAGGAGAAACCAAACGTATATTTTTGTGGCTTCTGGACTGATTACTTAAAGGACCGCACCGAACTTGGTAGAAAGCTGATGCTGCCTAAAATTCGGATTCGGATTTACTAATACTCCGTCACAGCCACTCATGAAACCGTGGCTATGCGGGAACTGTTCCACTGCCTGTTTGACAGCTTCGCTAATTATGTACATATTTCTGCCTGCAATATACATTCTTGAGTTGAGGGCCTGGCTCCGCCGTGCCTGGGGATTCTCCAGGCACTCTCTTGACTCTACGTGCTCAATGACCTCAGTACTCGGCCTAACCTATTTCCCTACTGTCAACGGCTCTGAATTGCCCGATGTTGTGATTCAGAGGAAGGATGATTGTTATTATTCACATCTGAAAACGTAGGGTCTGGCCTGAGAACTCTAAAGAAAAGGAAGTCTTAGACTGGATCTCGACAGCTCGCGATGTCCCCCGTTAAAAATTTCCCCAGGGGAGAAGGTAAGCTATCCAAAAATAGACAAAACAGATGCATGCCCCAAAAGCTCGTAAGGCAGATCCAAGCTGTCTATCATCGCAAACTACACGTGATTTAGAGCGCCCTGCATCAACCGACTAGTTCTGAAAATGGGTCTGGTGACTCGGGAATTGATAGGGACACCCTCAACTTTACTAGGGACACCCCTTATTATGTAATCTTAGCGATTTGATAATTATTTAGGTCATGTGATTATTCTCAAAACTCGAAATCAACTATTACAGGTCCTTCGGGTATGCCCAATATTTCCACATATAGTGCACTTTGACTGTGCCTTCTTCCGTATAGGTTGATCTCCTTGATACAATGTCTCTTGTCTGTGTTTCTTGGCCCCTGGCACAGGGATTAGAGGCTCCAGGAGTGGTAGGTATGCTGGTATACTTTCATAAAGACCAGTCTGCCAGAATGGGTGAATCTCTGTTAATAGAATAGATTCATTCCTTACTAATAGACTGGTAATTCGATGTGCACAGGGAAGGCCCATTGTTCTTGAAAACACATTCGTACAAGGGGATAAAGGTGCGAGATCTGAAGCTCTTCAAGCCTTTGCAACTTGCTCGTTTATAAGTCGGATTGAATATTGAGAAGTCCTAGTCACAATATTAATATATATTGGATGCGCAGATGTAACTTGCCGTTCAATTCGATCTCTTCTAAGGTTATATTCAAGGGTACTATGCTGCGCTTCCAAGGCATGTGAAATCCTTTCAAACACAATCAGCATATCTCCAGATGAAGCGCCTATATGCTTTTTTAAAAAGGCATGTGAACCTTCCACTCGAGAGATTGCTGAATTACCAAGATGAAGATATTGCTGTGTCCAGGCCACTATAAACTTCTCCTTATAAATTAGCCAGGTTTCCTTAATATATCGAAGGGCAGATTGGGAAGTTTGGTATCTCCTCTCAAATTCAGATAGCCTCGTATTATAATCATTCTCTGTAGTAGAATAAATCAGTTGATTCCATGACTGCAGAAATTCTTGATGTTTATCACCACTCGCAAAATACTGTTTCGTATTAGATATCACATTCTTATTAATATGCCATATACAAAGCAGATGAGGATTCTCTGGGCAGATAATCTTTATTGCACCTAATAAAGCTAAATCTCGATCAGTACAAAGAACTGGAGAAAAGGGAAGGGGGTCGAGAAATGAGAAGAAAATCCTTAAAGCCCAGATATAGCTCTCTTCCTGCTCATTCTGCATAAAGCAAAATGCAATACTGAATGTCGAATTTGAAGGCGAGATACCAACAATATGTAATAGAGGCATACGATATCGATTCGTCTTATATGTACAATCTAGGATAAATACCGTTATACTGGTTAGCATATCTAATTGACTCTGGATGTGCAAACATAAAAAAGAGAACATGGCCTTCTCTATCCTGCTTAATAACATATTTCCAAGAGTTTTCCTGTAGAATCTCCTGCAGAAATTCAAGGGGCGTACGGTTACCAAGCTTTTGTCTTCGCAAGGCACTTCGAGCATTGTAAATATCTCTAGGTGTAACCAAAGCATCAGGATACTCTCTTTTGATCAGAGCCAAGATGTCATGGGGGTTTGATCCAATTTCAGATAGATGCAGGATCTTTTGAAGCTGCTCCTCTGTAAGCTGACGAGCGGCTGGATGACCTATCATATTATCATCAACTGTATGATTGTGACTTGGGTTTCGGATCTTTAACTCCCACTTATCATCAGAAGTCCTTCTCCCATGAAGTCTGAATGGGCAGCTGATCCGTCGTGTGCTTATTAGTCGGCGTTTTGCTCCTTCTGGAGCGCCGACCCGATCATGATATATACCCCCTCGATCACAGCCAAGAAAGATATTCTTATTTGCATTTGATCGTACAATGGAGATGGCATAGCCTTGTGAGATGGCATACTCGCGAACAGAAACAAGTAATAGCTCTCTGCTATCAAAGACTTGTTCAACAGGAGGATCCATCTCTGAAATAATAGGCAGATAACTGAAGAGTTTGAAGAGATAAGATTGAAGAGCCAAGAGAAGAGGTTGAAGAGCCTGGAGAAGAGAGAGGTTCAGAATGATGTTGCTATAGTAAAGTCACGGTAGATCACATGACCTAAATAATTATCTAATCGCTAAGATTAACGTAATCAACCACCGAACCGCCCACACCACCGAACCGCCCATTTCTCCGCAACCGTCAGATCTACTATCTCAATATTATTCAACGCGTCTTTTTCTTACCATTACCATTAAAAAATAC
>QEIL01000316.1:0-10541 GCA_003116535.1 Paecilomyces niveus | reverse complement strand
CTAGGGATTAGCAATGTCAAGCTTAGGGATCTAGGACCTAGATCCCTGCGCCTAGGCCCCCGCATTAATGAGCTCACTATGACCAGTCGATAGGGAGTTCTAGGAAGGAAAGGGGGACTCTATGTAGGATTTGAAGCCGCTGTAGTTAGCTATTTCTTTCCTTTCTTCTGTATGTTTAGTATACTCGTTGAGTTATCCTAGCTAGTTGAATAAACTACCTCTTGGACCGTTACACAAACTACTACCAAAATGGCTCGAGATACTACTAAAAAAGTCTGCTATTCAGAGACAGAGCTTCAGAGATACTTTGAAATAATCCAGGGTAATAAGAAGGTAATATTCCTGTACTAAATAATGCCTTAGTTATTTCTCTTAATTACACAACTAGGTCCCCCAAGCTAAATACCTTGGATACTTCAAAACCCGAGCCAAAAATACTATGTATTAGAGTGAGCATATTAATAGATACACAAGAGCTCAAGCCCTTATGATCTAAATCAAGAATCAGGAGGAAAAAGACAAAAACTGCTAAGTTTTCCTACTTCTAAACCATCCAGAACTCTTGATCAGCTAATTACTTAGGTTTGCTTTAATAGAGCAAGATCTTTTAATCTTTTTAAGTAATAGGAAATATAAGACCTTATCCATACCCTTAACCCTTCCTATTAATTCCCTGATTAGTATTAAATTACAGATAGTCTCCTAAATAAGGCATATACTAAGGTACAAAAGGAGGTACTGAGCGAGCTCCGGAGGAGCCAGTTCCTAAATATCTCTATGGATAAGACTACCAATATTCGATCTCAACGGGTAATTGTGATGACAATTACAACAACTACAAAATCATGGTTTCTCAACCTAGAGGATATGGAGGATAAGACTCTAGATACCTCTACTATTAGTAGCTGGATCTTTGAGAGGCTTTATGATCTTCTTCTTAAGTTGGATGATATTGGAAGAGAATCAACTCTCTCTTAACAGATACCTGTAATATCATAAAGTTAGTCTGGCAAATATTATCAGATAAACCAGAGTTTAAGCATATCTTTATAATTCCCTGTGACTCACATAGTTTACAACTAATTATGAAGGATATTCTTGACTCTAAAGCCTCAAGATCTCCATAAATAAAAGAGACCTTTAAAGCAACTCTTAAAATTATGAACTTCTTCCATCAATCTCCTTTAGAATATATAAGAATATAGGTAAAGTAGATTGAGAAATAGGGCCACAGGAAAGCTCTTATTACTTCAGTGATTACAAGATGGGGATCTTAATTTAATATATTAACTTCTCTTTCTGAATGTCAAGGAGTTATTCTAGAGTGGGCTCTACCTTCTCCTTCTATATATATATTTGTAAAAGGAAAAGAAGTGATTAAGACTGTTAATTCCTCTATATTTTGGTGGGAGCTTAAGGAATTGATTAAAATTCTGAAGCCTCTTCACATTGCCCAAAAGGAGTCTGAAGCTCAAAACTCATTTATTTTTGAGGTTATACAAAGGTGGCTAGCTCTTCAAGAGAGCCTTCGAATGCTGGCTGTTCAGACATCCTTTAGAGAAGACCTTATTTCTTATTTAGATGGTACAGGCTGGCAAAGCCGAATGTTACGCCAGCTAGAGCCTCTTCACTGGGTAGCTTATTATCTTGACCCTACAAGAGCTGGTGAGGAGCTTGATCAAACTACTCGGTATTATATTAAAGGGGTTCTCCGCCCTTTTGAAGATAGGAACTCCTCTGTATAGCATGAATTTCTACACTTTTGACAAAAGACAGGAGTTTTCTATAATACTCCCTATTGGAAGGCTAAAACCCCATTTTTCTTTTGGTTTGAAGTAATAAGTTAAAGCTCTATAGCAGAGAGGAAGCTACTGATTAATCTCTCTTGTATAGGCAGAATTCTCTCCTCTCCTTGTACCCTTTGTTTGTCGGCTTTATAATATTGTGACTAATTCTGTAGCTACAGAGCGAGCTTTCTCATAGATGAATCTATAACATATAAAAACTCGGAATTCCCTGAAACCTCAGTGTGTTGAGAAGCTACTTTTTATTCAGATTAATAAGAGGCAGTTTCGTACTAATCCACCACCTACAATCACTCAAGAGATTCTTTTTGATAAGGAAGATAAGGAAATTGGAAGAGTTCTACAGCGGAAGCATATTCAGGACTATCTATCAGAGGCTTTTGACCCCCCTACGAATCCGCTGCCGAATCCCTCTACGAATCTGTTGCCGAACCCCTGTACGAATCTGCCGCCGAACCCCCCTATGAATCCGCTGCCGAATCCCTCTACGAATCTGCCACTGAATCCCCCTACAAATCCGCCACCGAATCCACCGATAGTCACGATTGGAATAGGGATAAATAGAGGGACTGGGGTTAAAAACTATAATCAGAGAGGGAAGCGTCTCGCCAAGGGGGCTCATCAGGCTGTAGAGCATCCGCAACAGCGTGCTTAGCGACGATCTAGTCGAAAAATCTAGGGATTTGTATGGCAATTTAACCCTTCTAATAGCTCAAAAGCTCTTAGATTCATTGAGTTAGCCTAATCTACCTTCAATATTGCTCACTTTGCGTTCAAATCGAAGTGCCGAAGCTAGAGAGGCCAAAAAAAGCCTTTTAAAACCCCATAAAAACAAGGGCCCGCCTATGATTACATTATCCCATGTATTTTACTAGTAATTTCAAATTTCAACGGCCATTTCAAATTTCATTTCAAGGGTCTGAAATTTCAGTCGATTTCAATTTCAGGCCCCACCCCTAGTCGCGATATCGCATGCAAACTAAGCAAACAATCCCAAAGGACTTGCATGAAAATAAGAACCACGAAGTCCCCCCAATACAATATATATATATCTTACGAGCTCTACATAAATGTCGGTAGGTGATCTCTAGATTTTTAATTTTTTCAAAGCAGGTTTTGCGTATAATATCGGTATTCGTATATTTGTTCAGGTTCCAGGTGAATTTTTTGCCTCTTTTATCGTTCAGCCTGTTTTTACAGTAGTTATTCTCGACCACGGAGGTTTAAAAGTGGTAGCAGCTCCAGTTGGAATTCGAGGCTTTTGATGGGGGTGTGCAGCTAGTCGGCACGCAACCCTCGGGCCCGGGAGGACGCACCACGAACCAATCATGACACGGAGAAATGGAATCAGCCCCTAAGTTGCTTTAACAATAGGGAATAGGTATATCGGGGTGTATCCTGAGGTAGGCCTTCATTACACCTTTGGAATAAGTTCTCAGAATATCATGCTAACGCGACGGGATCTTTCAGGAAGCTCCCAAGTAGCGTAACAACTGGTGCAAGGGGAAAGAAGATATGGATGAATTGATTGAAGAGATCAAGCAGGTCAAAGTACCAGATCATGATCCTGTCTACGGATTAGATGGCCCATTAGTGCGGCTTTGGAAGCAGGCACTACGACAGAACAGGCCGTGACTCGGGAGAGACTGTCATGGTACGTCGGAGATTGACTGAAGACAAACGTATTCGATATGAATAGGTCTTGCAAAGTACTCATTAAACTCCAAATCGCCTAAAGCCCGTATCCAAATTGAGTGCAATAACCATGAGAAAGTGCTTCCTTGAGAAAGCGCAGTATCAAACGTTTACACATCGTATGCTGGAGGCATCCTTCCAGAATCTTCGTACCCAGGTAGCTCGCTTTTTGTCTCGAACATTCCCTCAGGTATCGGTGCGTCATATGCAATACGACCTACATGCAAAGGATATGTTGCCCCAAGACAATGTCGAACGGGTTTTCGGTCCACCAATGTCTGGGTTCGTTGAACGAATGTGTCCTCGCCGATGACAATTTCAAGCCTCAGTCGATGGCTCACAAAAATACCAATCTTTTTATGGGATATCTCATTCACAACAGTGCTGGTCCTCGGTGATCTCTTGGGCTGCGGGCAATGTAGTTCCATGTCGCTCGTGGTCTTTTGAGCGAGTAATCGAAATAGTATTTGGGCTTGCTTGAAAGTATCTTTGTCTTCTTTCCAGGAAACAAGATCCTCAGGCATCCAATTGCCTCTTATGTTCCCTTCGCAGATTGTACCTATGTACCTCTTATCTGGATCGGCGCCAAGTGGTGATGAAGGGTGCTTGTGTGAAATTTCGACTACTTCTGCCACTGACCATCTCACTTCGCGAACCACAACTACCTTGATCTCAGAGGGACGACCCCTCCGTACCAGGGGTCCTTCAAGCAGAACGGTTCCGTTGAATGTGCCTTTTGACGTGCAATTGGGCAGGTGCTCAGGCGATAGGAAGAGCCTGGTGCTGAATAGCATTCGTTGGAACCTTCTGAAATGTTCGAAAACAAGCGGCGTACTGGGAACCATCGTACGGCAAATTTGCAGCTCGCGTGTTGCTTCAAGTTTTTCTCCTCTCTCCATCTTTGCATGAACAATCAACGCATATGACGTTGTCATAATCGGAGTGTGAGTTGTCAGGCTCAAGGACGTTGGAACAGTAAGAGAGAAATCCAATGACAAAGCTTGGTCTCTTTCGTTGGCTGTGGCTGCTCCAGTTGGGCGAAAAATCTCAGCACAAGCCACTACTTCTGCATAAGTAGCTTCTGGCTGCTTTTTCCTCTTCACGAGTTGTGGAATGGCCCTTCGCTTTGTCGATAGCATGACGAACCGCGTCAGCGAGACTGACACTAACGGTGCTGTCGACTTGCCCCTAAAGCATACTAATGGCAGAGATATGGCTCCGGAGAGAGAAGGAGTATATGTCTCTCCATAAGGTGTAAAGAAGATGTTGTGTGTAGCCGGCGCGTCTATCTCGAGAGTAGACATGGTGTGAGGCAGGTATGGAGATGAGGGAAGGGTAGAAGATACTAAAAGAAAGGGGGTTTTGTGCCCACGAAGCCTTCTGACACGATTTTGAAGACGCAAAAATTGAGGACACACCTCATTGCTGGACCATGTGACTGTCTAGATGTGCAATGAGCTTAGTCCCAAAGGGGAAGCCAAGAGACAGAGCCCTAGTTGGTTAAATATCAAGCGTCGAGTCGACGTGGGTCTCAAGGATCGAGACCATGAACTATATGTTAGAGCAAGTGCATGCTGGCAGAAGGTAGACGCATTATGTTGAAAATCTTCTATATTCGATGTTGACGTCATCTATAATGTCCCGTCAAGCCCGCAAGATAATCAAGGAATAAAGTGACTATATGAACATCCAATTTTCACCCCACTCATAGACATATTCGATCCATCGTCGAGATGACCCTTCCATAGCTCGACGGGCCCAAATCTTCTCAAGCACCTTCAAGGCATTCGTCACATTGTGACAGCGCCATAGTGTCCACAGATGTCCAAACACATCAGTAATGAGTACCCTTTGAGACATTGTTTGTGCCTCGGCGCCAATGACAAATGCAGGCCATAGGATGCCTTTGAGACGGACATCCGCGGGGTCCATAGATTTGAGATGGTGAAGGATCGAATCCAGTGAATTGCTGATTCTCCCTTCGTTGAAAACATTACTTTCGAAAGGAACTGGGAGAACTTGCAGCGCGTATATCTCGACCGCTGCTTGCCAGACACAGGCAAGTTGATATCTTGGTTTCATGTAGTGAATTTCCGCACCCGCAACTGCCCACTTCATTGGAGAGAAGTTCCGCAGATGGGAGAAAATGTTGTCAATCGAATCCGGTGGCATTTCGTGAGAGCTCGAAGCAGCCGCATTCACGAGAGAAAGAACGTAGAGAAGGGTTGCGGGGCACCCGGTCCATGTCTGGGACTCAGAACGCTTCAAGATGTCGAGAGTAGGGGACATCGAGAAGAGCGGCTGATAAGGCTGTTTGGCCTTCACAAATGTCGACCCTATGATTTCAAAACTGTAACATCGAATTAGTGACCACTGCTGTATGGGACCCAGACTGGGACCTACTTACATCGCGTAGCTCGTGTTAAAGTATTCACTCATTTGAGGCAAGTCAGCGGCCAATTCTCTATCCCTGAAGAGCGCGAGGGATAAGCCGCGTTTTGGCATCACTTCTCTCAGTCCACAAAGATGGTATCTCCAAGTATCTCGTCCAGAATCCATGAGCTCGAACCATATGGACATTATTATGGATGCAATAACACCGTCCGGATTACTGAAGCATCCCGCATATGCTTCGCTTCTCAAGAAGCTGAGAGTTCGCTGTTTGTGGTAAAGAGCATCGTGATATGCTGGCAGCTGGTGCAGATGGTGCACCTGCTCAACCCATTGTGATGTTTGTACTTCATTTGGATTCGACTTGTATGCCATAGTCTTTTCGTTGCATTGAGCTGATGCGATTCGGAAGGCCTGATGTAGAGCTGCGACTGACACCACCGCGTGGCATAATCCCGGACATGATGGAATCAATCGAATGAACTCCTTGAACGGATTTGCCCGCTCGAAATCATATAGCACGCATTCCTGGCAACACTGTTGCTCAACTGATCTTCAATCAGCCAGTACTCAATTGGCTCAGGCACTCCACTTACAATAAGCAATATAGTCTCGCATTGACGGAGACAAATCCTGCAAGCCAGGATCATTCAGGACCCTGCTGATTGAGAGATGTTGCTCTTGACGTGGCACCTTCTTGCCCATTAATTTGCCGCGGCTTGCCACACTGTCTGTCCATCGCAGAGGCTTGTCTTTGCTGTATCCCAGACAGGGTCGCTGCGAAGATGTGCATTTGCCACAGATGGGGAGTGCTCGGTCGCACTTGAGGCGTCGGCGACGACAGGTCCAACATGGGACATCGGCACAGTTCGCAGCAGCGGTATTCATACTCATTGAATTCCAGAAGTCTTTTGGTGGTCGTAAGAAAAGTGAGAGTCCGAGTCCTTTGCACATACATAAGGGTATCGATCATAGATCGCGCTATTCCTAGGAAGGAAGCCAAGACGCAAGTTTCCACATTTGTCGGAAACGAGGGTCCAGCGGATATCTGGCACAACCAATGGAATCACACAAAAGGTCTCATTGCTTACAAGCCCCTCTAGGACAGAGCTCTCCGACGACTCTACTGACGGGGAGACGTCAGAATTCGATGGAGGTCCCGACTTCGAAGATGATATCGCAATCCTAAGGAATTACTCGTTCATATCTATTAGCGAGAATCGCTCTTCCTTTACTATGCATCGGCTCGCGCAACTGACTATGCGCGCATGGTTGAAATCTCATCGACAATTGAACCCAAGATTTATCAGCACTTTGTACGAAGAGTTTCCTACCGGTCAATATGAGAATTGGGAGAAATGCCACTCGCTCTTTCCCCATGTCCGCGCAGCGATGTCTCAACGACCGGAATCACGAGACTCTCTATTAAGATGGGCCATACTGCTTTATAGAGGTGCACAGTATGCGTCAGAAAGTGATAGTTTTGCAGATGCGAGGGATATGGCAACAAAATCAAGAAAGCAGAGAGTGAAACTACTAGGTGCAGAGAATGAAGAAGCCCTTGCGAGCACTGCGATATTAGCAAAAACATACTCACTAGCGGGCCGATGGGAGGAGGCGGAGCAGCTTTTGTTGCAGGTCATAGAGACCGAAAAGACGAAAGTCGGAGTGGACCATCCCTCTACGCTGATCAGTATAGGCAACCTAGCATCGATCTTTTGTTACCAGGGTAGGTTAGAGGAGGCGGAGCAGCTCTTTGTGCGTGTGATAGAGACGTACAAGACGAAGCTCGGAGTAAACCATCCTGACACGCTGGCGGGTATGGGCAACCTGGCATCAACGTTTGGGATCCAAGGTCGATGGGAGGAGGCGGAGCAGCTCTGTGTGCAGGTGATGGAGACTCGCAAGATGAAGCTCGGCGTGGACCATCCCCACACGCTGACTAGTATGGCTAATCTCGCTTTTGTCTGGAAGTGTTCAGGTTATAATATCCGAGCCCTGGATTTACTATGAGATTGCCTCTTCAAACGGAAGCAAATACTGGGGCTCAATCACCACCACACCATATCGACTTCTCAAACCTTACTGGAGTGGGAAACAGAGATGGATATTGAATGGATTGGTCAGGCCATAATATTGCGGTGTAGGGGGCATTCCATGGATTAGGAGATCTCTACAAAGATCGGGGGCGGCTGAAGGAGGCAGAAGAGATGTACCAGCGAGCACTGGCAGGCAAGGAGAAGGCCCTCGGTCCAGATCATCCGTCCACTCTCGATACAGTCAACAACCTTGGGAGTCTCTACTCTGATCAGGGAAAGCTGAAGGAGGCAGAGGAGATGTACCAGCGAGCACTGGTAGGCTACGAGAAGGCCCTCGGCCAAGATCACAGTGAGACCCAGCAACTTGCGGAGAGGTTGAAAGCCTTAAGCACTGCAGTGAAGTAGTGCCTTAGAGTACCCTGCTAACAGGAATGGCCTGTACTAGCTATGAAATACGAAGCATTTACCAGCCAATGAAAGCAACGGAATCAGAAAGGGTAATGTAAAATATAAGATGAAAGGAGGGTTAATTCTCCTTAACTAAACTATTGAACTGCATAGGGGTTGAAATACCCATGAGAATACCAATGACTCGGTAGTTACTAACCCGAGGGGTCCAGATATAACTAGCAAGAATGAGTGTAAATCAAAGAGGGGGATATTGAGGGGTTGCAGATCTCAGTTGTATCTGACGAGTCAACACAATGCCAGTATCCATTTTCCTAACACCTGCCTGTAGAAAAGAATTACTTTATTCCGCTGTATTTTTAGTAGCGGGCTCAGTACACAGCCTCTTTAAGTTCACGTTCACGGCAAAAAGTAGTTTGATTACTGATCGTGCGGAAAGTATTCAAAAGTCGTATATTTTGCATCTTCTTAACACTATTTCTGTTGAAAATAATAGTCTAGGAGAGGTCCGGGGAGATCTAGCATTACTGTGTAACGTGATCGTATGGTCAGTAACGAAGCGGTATATACTGTATCGTGTACGAGACCTCCCGGAAAGAACGCATGGGGTGGCACTCGCCAAGTCCGATTTGCAGAGATCCACTATGGACTTCATGGAATTCCACGAACTTTTCGTACGTATCATGTAATATTATGCATATTCATATTGTACCACATAAGCTACACTTTATTGTGTCCCTCAAATAATACGTCCTCCTCAATAGATGATCTGCGCTAAGGGCTTGGCGGTGGGGCCAGGGAAGAGTTACTCGGTGTATATTAGTCAAGCCGATTTCGAGAAAGCCTGTATTACAGTAAACGTTTGCAAGTTCTGTGTGAGAGTTTACTTGGTTTTACAGTGCGTTCCGAAAATGGTACAATCACCTATACTCTTTGTCACGACCCAACTCCTAGGGTGTATTCTAGGAGCTAAACCGTTGCACTACCAGCAAAAGACCAGAATATCAGGTCGTAAGACCTGATACTGCACTCACTTATATAGTACTTGTTGCCACGCCGTCACACTCTTCAATGGACTTCCTGTTCCCTACTCCAAGAAACACTAGCTCGTATTATATGTCCCCCAAGTAGTGTGTCTATTGCCTCGTACGTAGATTACGCCGCAAGGCAAGGTACCACCGTACCCACGTGACCACCAGGGTATATATACAACGGCCCTCGGGTACATCAGAATGATAACCTCCGACCCCTGTTCTATTGTTAGTTCACCACCAACTCCAAGGGCATTGGTACGGAGATTGTACTTTTCGTGAGTTGGCTTTTAGCCACTTATTCTAAAGTTACTTCATGAAACCAGATTCCTGGAAGATATTTGCTCGATAGTCCGTGCCTCGTCATTTCGGTATTTGCTGGACCATCAACTCCGATTTATCGAGCCATTGTATATAGGGAGAACGCAGTGAGCTCATCAAGAATAGCAATATTCTCTATGCAGCGCTGAAACTTGTGAGCAACTGTAAATTAGTACACTAAAGATGAGCCATGCGCTCAATCGATTCCCTCCTCAATATTGTTGGATCTATCGCTATGTAACGGTCTCAAGGCAGTTTGTTCAACTAGCTAGGCCACTCTACGAGTACATTAAATCTTGAAGAAGGGAAGGAAAAGAGGTGGTGTAGCTCCTAGGGGTCTGTTTACCTAGTGAGCTCGGGGCGGAATAACGTGAGTCGCTCATTTCGAGCCATTGGCTCGAAATGAGTAGGGCGGTGAAAGGTGGCAGAATGCGATATTTCGACACCTAGGTGTCGAGATAAGGGGCTCAAGAGCTCCATGGGTTGGCTGAGGGTATCCGAAGCCCTATATCGGGCCTAGCCCGTCACACACTAGTTGTCTGGAGAATTGATAGTAGACCTTGTGACATCCAATCTAGTAGTAATATTGAAGCTATTGAAACTATTTAACTAGCTAAGCGACATCATTCGAAAAAACTAAGCTAAGGAGGAAAAAGGAAAGAAATCAAAGAGAATTTGTGAAACCTTTAAGATATCTGATATGGAAATATTGTGGAAGCGATTGATTGTATTCTATTAGGTGGCCGGCACGGCCAAACTGTCTAGGAGACTAGCTTACTAAACGATGACTAAGCGAGGTCGAACCCCAGGGCAGGCGGTAGGGGAAGTCCGTATGCTCCGACAAATATGCG
>QEIL01000315.1:0-10676 GCA_003116535.1 Paecilomyces niveus | reverse complement strand
TTCCCTATACTAAGCGTCTCTAGCATGCTGTTACTGCTGTTTCTTTCCTTTCTTTCCTCATGTTTAGAATACTCGTTGAGTCGTCCTAGCTAGTTGAATAAACTGCCTCTTGGACCGTTACACCGATGGCTGTCATATGGATCCACTCTTTATATTCAAAAGCAACGAACTTTTTATGGAATCCTGGTTTAATGAGAGTGAGCAACTACCACCAGAGATGATGATTACAACCTCACCAAATGGATGGATTTCAGACGAATTGGTAGTTGAATGGCTACAAAATTTCATCAAGATAATTATAGACCCTACCAAAAAGGATAAAAGGCGCATTCTGATCTTCGACGGCCATGGCTTATATCTTATACTTAAATTTTTATAAGTATATGAGGATAATGATATTATACCCTTTGGTTTCCTGGCTCATACAACTTATCTTTGTTAGCCACTTGACGGGAAGCTATTCTTAAACTATAAATAATATTTCCGAAGCTTTAATAATAAGCTATCTTTTTGGGCTGGTGAGCCGGTAAAGAAGGCAGAATTTCTACGGATAATCGGGCCTGTACGAAAGAATGCATTCAATCTACGAATTATTCGTGGATCATTCAAAGATCGTGGTATCTTTCCGGTCAATGGTAGTAAGATCGTTGAAGATCTTGCTAATCAACTGGTAATCCCTGATCTACATATGCCTGATCTTTATGAAGGTATAAGAGATCAAGGAGATCAAGGCCATATATCTACACCATCTCCACCACCGACTACTCTCTCATCATCTAGTGTTAAGATTACTCCTCCAAAATTGATTAAAATATTTAAGAAGAACCAGGCAAAGTTATCTAAGAACGCTGTAACTTTTTATACCAAAGTTACAGCGGAATCTGGAGCGAGTGTTTCAACATAGCCGAATTGCCATGGACCACCTTGCAATGGTAAACGATATAATCAGTCAAATTAGGGCCGCACAATAACCACTACGGCGCTCAATCACTAAGCGACAGGTTAAACCATTTAGCCAGACTGGTATATTAGAAGTGCGTGATGCAAATCGGTCAATTGCAGCCAAAAAGGCTAAGGAAGCTGCAGCGGAGGAGAGACGACTACAGAGGCAGTGGGAGAAATTCTATGGTAAGAAGCCACCACCACGGGCTATGCAACAGAGTGAGGCATCAATTGAAGCAGCAATGGTAGCGCAAGAGAATGGGGAGGCTTTTTATTTCGATAGCCATGGAATGCGTTGATAAATCATGTAAATATCTTGAATAGCTTCAAATTCACGGTTACGCTGTGGTTTACGGTTACGGTGTGGGCGCGCTGGAAGGCACTGATAATCCCACGCCGCATTTAGAAATTCCTAGGAAAATTGTTGGCGAGTCGGATAGTTCAGCTCCTTCCTAGTTTAGTCTAGCTTAGCTTAGTCAGTAGCAGGCAGATGAACAGCTTCCCCTTCCAGGGGCTTCTAGCTAGAACAATCAACTCAACGAGTTCAACCCCGACAACAAAAATTGACCAACCACGTGATCTTCTGGGACGACAGCTAGATGAATAGATTTGCGATCCTCTTCAAGGAAAGCACTAATTACAGCATATACGGCTTCTTAGGGTCTGATGGTTCTCAAAATACCAGATCTGCCAAAAAATCACTTACTGATCGTTACATATACTTTTTTTATACTGTAGTGACGCAGCGACGCTACCTTATAGATGAAGGTCACTTGAGCTGCAGGAGGATGATAAAGTGTCATAGGTCGCTTGTGTCCATTGATTCTGCGCGCAGAAATTTGGGTTGTTATATCCTATCTACAAATTTGACCTGAAGATCGTACACCTCCCTGGAGAGGTCTTTTGACTTGCTAATCCACCACCGTATAGTTCCGGATCCTAAATATCACGGAGGTGTAAGTCTTCCAGTGCCAGAGCCTAGCTAGGTGATGCAGATAGATACAGTCCCAGGAAATGTATGAAAAGAGAAATTATCTACTTATCAGATTCACAAGATAATAGGGTTATCTGAGGTCCCCTCTTCATCGATGATGATCGGGTTTTCCGGTTTCTCCCCTCCTACGAACCTAACGTGACGTATTGGTCGCTGGCCCGAATGGCTAGTGGTCGTGCTAGCGCTGGCGCTGGGCATGAGAGATGACCCAGAAGAGACCTCACTGATTGCCAGACCGGGATTTGCGTCAGACTGATTTCCTTTAATGGCTGGAATAGGTCTGTCATCGAAGGTGGTTGTCACTTTCTCGAGAGGCAAGGACGACTCAGCGAGTTGACTCTCGTTGACTGGCACTTTGGGGGATAAAATAAAGGAAGATCTGGAGGGTGTCGTGGAGCCAACCTGTGCAGTTCGTTCCGTATGAAGTCCTGGCTTAACCTCCGCTTCCAAGGTGTCAAGATTTGAAAGACTCAGAGGTCAGGTCATCCTCTACAGTCGGGAGTCCTTCTGGAAATATATCCTCCTTGAATATTATTTCTGGTAGTCGAGGGGGCTGATGGAAAAATCCATTAGAAGTAGTATGTCGGCCAGGGCCCAAAGGTGTTGGAGAGACAACAGTCCTGGAACGTGTCTTTATATTTCGGAGGAGTGAGGTTATTCGATTGTGACGGGTAGCAACCATTGTATCTCATGCTGAGTGGGATAAGCGGAAAGGAGCTCGGAAATTAGGGGAAAGGAGAATCCGGCAAAGGCGATTCTGGAGAGAGGAAAAAAAGGAAAGGAAAACAGCCAAGTCAACACGCCATCCTTTTTGTTCATCCTCAATGCTCAGCCTCGCCTACCATATTAAAATCAGAAGAGCTGATGTTAGGGCTAGTCTCAGTCTCTTCACTCAGCTAAATAGGATAACCTTGATTCCCGGAGGGGTCCTTTAACCGACAGTTGGCTTAGACTCCTTCCCTGCTAAAGACCAGGGTTTCGATGGCAAGACGGAGCTGAAAGAGCCTGATCTTGCAATACATCTTGGTTGATTCATGGTGTCGGGTCGTCTGGCTCCTTATCATGCCAGTCATTCGACTTTATGAAGCTGATGCATTCTATAGAAATATAGTAAGTTCTTATTTGTTCTGTACCAAGTATAAAAATACCACCGCTTCGACGCCGAGGGAATTCTGAAAGTTCCTGGCGTAATATTCAGGGGAAGAGTTAAGATTTCTACCCCTGGGCTGGCACCGTATAAGCATGTATACCTAACTACTCCAGATAGATCATACCGTATCCCACTACTCATTTGTTGGCTTCAAGCTGTGAGGTTCTTAATGTTACACTGCCACCAGAACTGAGGTTCCGGAGGATTCTTGGGGTTTTGCTGTCGGAAGTGGACGCCATTATATTTGTCTTTTGCTATTGCTGAATATGAACCCCCCCCCCCCCCTCTTCCAGCAAAGGAGGGATCCTAAATGTCATAGCCACCGGAAGAAAATCATGGATATCCAACAGCATTGCATCTCTGAATCCACGTTGCCAGGCTGACTCCACGAATGTCTTCTTGCTAGCTCGGTCTGCTAGCTCGGTCTAACACTGCCCCGGTACTTCCAGGAGGCGAAGATCAAAAGACCAAGGTCTCGAACCTCTTAAGGTGGTAGAGGATGCTAGGGTACAGCCTCCCGACTGCTTCAGATTCTTTGAGAGAGCAGGTTTCCAAATGTTATCACAGTCAATATGACAATCAGCCACGATTTGAGCAAGGATACCAGACTTTGAATGACTACACCTCCTCCTACCGGTGCCAACTTTCCAGGTGGATTATTGTCTCCGAGCGCAGTTTATGCGCCGGGACGACAGGCTAGGCATAATATGGGTCTAAAAGGCTGAAGTTTTAGAAGAATGAAGATATGGGAGAAGGGAGGTGTATAGGCTTATAAGGGTCATTGTTGTCCCTCCTATGTGACAACCTCAGTTCCCCAGAAATTCCTCTAAAACTCCTTTTGATTCACCGCAGAATTTTGACCTAAAATTTCCAGCTGACAACGAGAGATCCAGATTCACTCCATCGTGGCCCATATTGTGAGGCGTCCTGGCGACAAGGTGTTCATCCGTCAAAACCAAGCGCAGCCATTTCCACTCGTAGATACCAGATATTCGGCCTTCTTACCTGCTAATATTGGAGCTTTCCCTCCGAGAATAAGTTCGTCCAGCAATTGGAGAGAGGATGAAATTCAATATATATTAGCAGGTGACACTGGCGTGGAAAGATACAAAAAGTTACTCCTCAAGTTCGGCCTTTTAGGATTTACCATTATAACGGAGATCACGACATGTCCCAGTATGCCTACCCTGTATTGTCGCTTTTTCTCCAACGATAATATTAATCCTATGGATATAATCCCTGCCGTATGCGATGAGAATACGAGACTTTTTCGACAGATACCCTTCTATAATTGGTTCATTTGGCTTTAGGTCTCAAGGATAAAACTCTTCGATCTTTTAAATACTTTGACGAGACACTAAATCATCATATCCTTATATATCAGGAGCATCACAGAAATGAATTACCAGTTCTATATTATGTATCCGAGGTATGATCTATGATCAAAGTGTTGATTCAGAGGCTTACCATTGCTACGGAATCTAAAGGAACAAAATCCATTTATCCATGCGGCAGTAACCTCCTGGTTATGTGATAACCACTGGCCGATTTTACTGGCCTTTGTCATTCACCCTCTTTCTACAATCCTTTACAACGACCATCTGGCCCTTTGGCAAGTTCTCCTATGTCTTGAGATTCTGGAGATACGTTATAACCGCCTCTATCGAGACCACTTTTTTGTCGATTTCAAATCTTCTTTCCCAGTCGAGATACAACTGTTCCCCGCCATAGTCGGAAATAAGCAACCCTATGATCTAGCATGTCAATTGACATCAGACGATTTAAATCTCTTTCATAGTCTGAGTCCGAAGAGCATTATCTTCAAAGACAACAACTTCTGCTTCATTGACAACATATGGCAGAGCCGCATTGAGGAAACACGAGTATTAACCACTTTATGTCAGGACTATATTGTAGACCTTACTATGGTAGGTGCCCGATTTATGTCAAGGACATCGTTGTTATTTTCTAACCCGGATAAAGGATTTTATTAATTTACGCAATCATAATATGGTTATTGCACTCCTTGAAGGTCTACGGATTATGAAAGATCTTCCGGCCCCAATAACATCACTTTTGCCTCTGATTAGCCCTGATAACAACTATATGCAATGTTGAAAGGAGATGAGCAGAAATAAACCTGTAATTCCGTTTCTCCATCCTCTTTTTGTATGTTATGAGCGCGATGGTGTCGAGGTACTTCCTTCGATATTCCAACATTATGTATACAAACTAAGCACTACAAGGAACCAATGTCCTCCAAAGTCATTGCGCGGACTCTTCCCCCTATCTTCCAAAGTTGATTTGATGTTTGCACTTCGGTCTATAGGTTTGCATAACTAAACTATATCTACATTTACTCTGGAAGCAGTCTGCTTACAATGCCTAATGGTGGCTCCCTTGGTTCAAACAGGATCCATTCTCCCTTTGAGCGCACTGAGAGAAGCGGTTATAGAGATAGTTTCTGTTTGTTTAGAATCTTCTGACCTATCTGTAAGATTCATGAAATCTGTGGAGGATTTCTTGTCTCAAATAGAATATTACAGTTCCTGAAGAAATTTAGTCGTGAAATACCATAGAGCTAGAGTACAATACCAGACTTGAAATAGCTGACGATGTGCCCTTGACAAAGAGGTAGAAAGTCCAGATGGTAGGGATCCGGGGAATCGAGCTATAGAATGCCAAGCCACAAGCGAGGGCCAACCAGGAGTCCCTTAGGGGACCAAGACCAGGTCGGCTGCCACTGGAGTGGGAGACCTTGCACCCGTGGACAGTAAACAACGAACTCACCAGAGTCATCTGAGAGAGATTTGATTCCAAAACGCTCATCTTAAGACAACCAGTGATCTTCATAGTTAACTATATTTGGGGGTGACACTGGTTTCGCAACCGAGTGTATCAAACTTAGGAAGAAGCAGGTGCAAGTCTTGAAAGCTCGCCTATACAACACGGAGTTGGCATCCTGTCCTAACATCACCGGCATATATCACAGCTAACAACGTCCCAATTCAGAGTTGTTTACAGGCGGGTTCACAAGGAGCCAGGAATTTGTTAACACAACGGCCTGCGTAGCCATCATTCGGGCCATCCCACGCGCAGCAACAGCTGACCCAGCCAAACTGCTCACAGTCTTTGTAGGTGTTACATCTTTTTAGTTGCCTGGGGATGATATTTCCTCTAGGATACTGTTAATACAGGTGCACGGATGGTGTGGAAAATGGTGGGTTGTACCTCTTTACTTCGGAGGCGCTATTAAGATCGTTAGATAAGGTATCGAGTGGATCATTAGAGCGTGCTGTGTAAAGATAAGCTGAGAGAACCAAACGCCGTCTGAGGAGGATATGTGCATACCGTAGTTGGGCACCGCTGAAGCGGACAGGAACAGTAGTGTCTGGATCAAAATCAGGCGCATTTTTGTTTATTGAGGGAATCGGTATTGGAATCTCTGTAATAAGGAAGAGGGCCCTTTTCAATTCAGACGATTTAGTAGTAGATTAATTCTGTGCCTTTGAATTCCTGGGGGGATTGAGGGAAGTTTTATACCTTGCTCACTGCTGCCCTGCTGGATCAAAACCCGAAATATAATCTAGAAGGAGGCCTGGGATTTTCAGTAATGTAGGTGGCGTCTGTGTTTGACAATGGTTAGCTGAGCAACCATGGACAGCTGAGGTGGGAATGAGCACTAACGTAGAGTGCGTTATCCCAAGATAGAACACGTAAAGTAGCAGAGCCATGCATGGTGTGCAGATCTTACCTCCTTAAGCAGCTCAATCAACTTGAGATGCATGGGCCTTCATGCACGCAGGACAAGAGAGGTTTTCACATGGGACTGGAGTAGTATGTTTAGTTCACCTGAGATAGGGTGAGTCGACTCGAGTGACCCTAGTGTCCCCACAGTGATCAAAAGAACGAAATGCTTCGCTGACTGAATACGCACCAATGGGCATAGTTCCTGAGTCTAGAATATTGCCATTACCTAACTAGCCTGCGTTATACTAATTAGGTAATTTCTCTAACTTGGCATTTCCCTAGGCATTTGCATGTGTGCATCGGCGTAAGCGCATTAGATAGTGAGAAGGAGTGATAGCTAAGGAGATACTGTCGTCCATAGAATTGAATATCTATCGAATGGCATCCGCTCCTCAATAGGCTACGTGCGTGTAGCTGATATAGCTTCATTCTGCCCTTCCTCCCCTGCGATCACAACAGGAACAAACAGAATGTGACATAAAAGAGCCGCGCAAATGGCCGTCAGGTGGAGCCGAATATCAATTCGACCCACTGCAGGTGAAGCCTGAGGAGGCCATAGCTTTGTACTTTGTGTACCTTTCCCGCTTGGTCCGGGCCGCACTCCACAGATCGACATGGGCTGACATTAAATGTAAGATCCACTCATTCAGGACTACGAAGAACAGTAAAGAGGACTCCGTCACGCAGCTTGCATACACGGAGATCCAAGATGCAATCACATGTATGTACATCAGCATAAGCAGCCATAAACAAATATCCCTGCTAGCCACTGAGCGAATCAAGTCCGACAGGACCAATAGGCCCACCACCATTCAATGACTCTTGAACATAAAGAGAGACGATGTTGGTTAGCTGAAGGTATATGGCGGGTTGCGTCACTCCTCCATCCTGTAGTGAAAGTAACGAAGAGGATCCGAAACCTCAGCTCGGAGATGAGCGCCTCCAAGCATGCAGCAGTGGATATGCAACGTCATGCAGGAGGGCTACGAATACGGCAGTTTTGTGTTAGACTGAAGGGGGCATCTACTATACTGAAATAGTAAGCTGCATTTGCCTTGGTCGATCTGAAATCCCAGAGCTCAGCTGATGGAACAATATGATAAAATCGAATCACTGGCCGTTGGCAATAAAAAATTTTGGCGGACTGCCAGTAGGAGTTCTGCCACCCCTTCCCCGATTAGGCCTAGTGGATCACGCACTGGGGATATCAGTTTAGCTAGCTCCTAGGATAGATAAGAATTGAAGCATTCTTCAAGCTTCAAGCAGGAGTTCCATGCAGAAACAAAATACACACTTGTGGCTGTCTGAGCATCCACAATGAGTAAACCGAGCGATCCTACGCTGTACGACGTACCCCACTTTGCCACCTCTTGATTGCGGGGAAATGAATCTTTCCAAGATAGGATAACGCATGCTAAAACTTATTTCAGGCGAGTTTTTTAGTTATACTTAGCTGAGCCAGGCACTAATTATGACTGTCTGAGTATTCGTAATGAGAGTAGCTGAATCTAATTATAACTTTTGGGGGACTCAATTTCGTCTACATCTCGCCTCTCTCTCTTTCTTGCCTGGTTCTGGCTGTCGGCTCGGTCGGTGACATCAATGATACCACAGTCAAGGAGAATGAAAACAGGGCCGACAGGTCTCTTAGCTGGCCAGGACCCACTTTGGCCGTGGTTAGCCTCCGGGTCTCAACCCAATAGCCCACGCGCTAAGGGAGCCGCTAAAGACAGTAGTTTAAAGTAGTCCCTGGGTCAGGACGAAATTGAGTCCGCGAGCACCCCTCTTCTCATGGTAAGTTAAACATCATTAAGAATGACACAAATGACATAAAGTAGAGTTTCTACAGACAGTCTGTTCGGTCGGCGTTCGGATAGATTTGCCAGCCAATCGTACGGCTCATCATATCTCCACAATTATTGGGAAGGCGTCACTGCCCAGTCCAGAGTGTTACCGCTCCCTCTGGTTTCAGAGCTTTACTATCGTCTTTTTTCTTTTCTGCCCAATTTGCAGAGACAGGCTCAAAAGTTGACTAGTCTCTTCGCCCAAAGCAGAACTGCCTTGCATCCGCATTTTCGTATGTTTGAGGCCTTACGCAAGAGCTGAAGGCGTCCAGTAATCAAGACAGGTGGTGATCGCGTCGAGCACCAGATCATTTATAGGTCCTACCTATTAGGGAGGACCTCTATAGTGCTGCGATTCTCCGTTGGTTCAGGTCTTTGCCAATGACGTACTCAACAATCCCTGATTGCATAATTCTGAATATATGTCAGCTACAGGGACAAGTATTCTGCGAGCCGCTGGGACCTTACACATGACATTCGAGCTGCATATTGACGAGTGACCTAAAGGTCTTTAGGGTGCTATTCCCGATTCAGTACTTCGCAAAAAAAGAGTTAATGGGTATGCTCTGAAGTGTAAAATAAGAACTAATTCAAGTTTCTTAAATGCGCGCTACATTGCCACATAATTAATTGCTAGACAACGATAAGACTATACAGTTGTTTGCAAAACCGGTACACGGATCTGTGATAGCCCCTCAGTAGATAAAATGAGACATTCTTAATTGGGAGGTCGTTATTGTCTGAGCAATAGCGAATTGAGAAAGGTCAGAGAACCCTAACCTTTCTATAAGTAAGTTAATATTCTCTTTCGATATAGGGATCTTAGCCTGTGGAGTCTACCTTAAATATACTCGAGAAACCCCCAAAGATTACAGAGACTAATAATGGTGATATTTCGAGACCTCGTGAAGTTATGGTGGAAGAATATACCAACTAATACCTCTCACAAGTGAGCATTAGGAGTTTTAAGGATAATAAAGTATATAATATCATATTAGAAAATATTCTTATTGAGGTAGTTCTAAGTTAAAGACTAAATAAGACTAACAGGCTTAACTATATTATATTATAATTTAGATAAGGAGCAAAATACTCGTGGGCTGGAGATCTCAGACCGTTGGTCCGATATATAACCGAGGCTGGCTGTCGTTCTGAATTCGTGGATTTTGGTTCCGACTATTTTCTGTAATAATGTAAGGGATATAGGCAGCCAGCCTCTATACCTATAACCATTCGTCCAAAAAGACTACACAGTAATAGCCGACAGGCTATTACGGGCTGGCACCCCTTATATAGCTACAAACCCCCGGGGTTTAGCTAAATATCCCTTACAAATAAAAATATGTTCTTCAACGAAATCTTTAATAGAGGTATCGATAGAACCCTGGAAAATATAAATTAAAATAACTTTATCAGAGGAATAACTAGGATTTCGAGGGCATCTATTTGATCCAATGATGCTCCACTTTATTATATTTAAATTGGTATGAAAATTATATCACTATAGCCAATCCAGCTTTATACCTTAGACATAGAATCAAACCTGAAGTTTAAAAATTCAGGGTTAATAAGAGAAAGAACGTCACCAAAATCTAGGTCAATCTTTAATTCCATATCTAAGCAATAAGAATCAGAGTTGAATAGGAGAGCCATTATTTAGTTCCTAATCTCAGACTACGTGTAAAGGATATTTAACTAAATCCCCGGGGGTTTATAACTATATAAGGGGTGCCAGCCCGTAATAGCCTGCCGGCTATTACTGTGTAGTCTTTTTGGACGAATGGTTATAGGTATAGAGGCTGGCTGCCTATATCCCTTACATTAATCTTCTTATTATCTTAGGTAAGAAATATTTGTGACGGGCTATGCCCGATATAGAGCTTCGGCCACCCTCAGCTAGCGTTGCTCTAACCTGATGTTGCTTTAAAACATCGGATGAAAGGACTTGGCATTCATCCGATCTGACCCGTGACCCAAGGGTAAACCTGACCTCTGA
>QEIL01000314.1:0-10710 GCA_003116535.1 Paecilomyces niveus | reverse complement strand
GACCCCCTAGGGGCCCGAGACACCCCCCTCGACTGCACCTGAGGTCAGGCGTACTTCCGTATTAGGCAGTTCGTGATATCTAACTAGAGTTCTTCGCCATCCTTGAGGTCCTCTTTATTTCCGTATTCGGTAGTTAATTTCCTCAGTTTAATAAGCTCCTGGAACTCTTCGAATTTGACCTTCTCTAGCGGTTTCGTGAGCCCGTCTGCTGGGTTGACTTTGCCGTCGACCTTGAGGAGTTTAATAGTGTTCTTCTTGACAGCATCTCTGACGAAGAAATATCTGTTGTCAAGCCATTTCGTGACAGGTCTATATCCATTGTTTCCGACTAATATAGTGGCATTTGCTGCATCCGTGAAAACTGGGATAGGGTCTTCCGTACCCTCCTCTAGTCCTAGAGCAATTGCTAGTTTCTTGATGAATATCGCTTCTTTTACTGCGGAATCCAATACGCAGAACTCTGCTATAGTAGTGGAAGGAGCAACGACACGTTGCTTCTTGCTGGACCAGCTTATTAGAGATCCTTTATATAATATCACGAAAGCTTCGGTGGATTTCCCGTCCGGGTTGTCTTGGTGACTGGCATCCACGTAGACCTCTATACCCTTTGCTGGGTTAGATCCTAGTTCAATACCGAAGTTAGGGTTCCTACAGAGGAAACGTAGGAGATGTTTCGCTGCAGTGATATCTTCCTCGTTCGGGTTACTAGACTTCCTTTGGAGGCGGTTGACTACTTGTACGATATATCTGGTCTGGTCTTCAGTGCGAGCCAATTGGCTTTCCCTGTGACGATTTGATATTCTAGCTTGATATCCTTCTCCGCCGGAGTTTCGGATACCGCTGTTTTATATGATATCTTCATCGGAACTGAAGCTTTGATCGGCTTCCCATCGTAGAAACCGGAGTTAGCTAGGATCTCTGGCACGTAGCCTGCCTGGCTCATAGTGATAGTTTTCTTCATCTGATCTCTATGAAGCTTGCATCCTAAGAACCTGCTAGGTTCGCCGAGGATCTTCGTCCCGAAGCGGGTGCTTAGTTCTTCCACAAAGGATTCGATATCTTCTTCCGTAGGTGCTGCTATGAGTATATTATCCACATATATGATGATATACTGTTCCCCATCTAATACTAAAATATAGGGATCTTCGTCCAATGGTTCAAAACCCATATATCTCGGAGCTCCTCCGTGGACCTTTGATTCTGTAGGTACGCTAACTAGCGTAATCCATATAAAGCCTGCTGGAGGAGGCAAACCTGATGTTTTCCTTTCACGAATCCTATTGACTGTTGCATGTAGACTTGCTGGTCTTTCAAAGCTACATTAAGATATGCTGTCACAATATCATACTGGATCCAATGGAGATCTTAAACTACCACCAGCGTGAGGAACATCTTAACTGCTGTTTCGCATACTACTGGGCTATAGCGTTGTTCGTAGTCAATTCCAGTTTGCTGGTAGTTGCCGCAGACAACCCATCTTGCTCGAAAGCCTTGAACGTAGCCACCGGTATCTGGCTTCAGGTCGTATACCCATTTCCCTGGGAGTATCTTGATGCCAGGGTCTTTTGGATATGGAACTAGTAATCAGGCTTCTTTATCCTGGAGCTTCTGTATTTGAGCTTCCATGGCATCATGCTACTGCCTTTTCTGTTTGGACTTCGTCGCCTGTTTGTATGTACGTGGGATTTTGACCTTATAGGTTCGAAGTCGGTCCACTGCCATTGAGTATATATTAGGAGGATTATCCCCTTTGGTCTTTAATCTTGATGACTTCTTCTGAGTATCTTGTGCCTGCTCGTTGCCGTACCAATCGACTGGTCTCCTAATTCGGGAAGAGGTTCGTAGAGTAATATGGTCCCCTTTATATTCCTGTGAAGACGGAGGCACGTAGTCAGCATCTTCGTCTTGCTCCGTTGTATTATCATCAAAATTATAATATTCCTCTGCTGGAGGATCGGGAGATACGTTAGTTCTCCCTGTCAAAGTCTGGGTAAACTGCTTCTCTGATACGAGTACTTATATCCCCAACGGCGGGCTAAAAGATTTCAAGTTCCTCTTGTATATCTTCGAGTCGACGGCGAGTCTCCTCCTCCAACTACGGGGTGGGTGACAACGTTCTGACTCTATCCCGGATGACATCCTCAATGGTTTGGAGGACTACGTCGACGATTTGTGGGTTCCTCTCAATATGTTCCGGGTAATATCATATCTGCTCCTCTAGGAGCGGGACCCTTGGGAATTGGATTTGGGGTCCGAGGTACTATTCCTAACGGATCCTTAGGATCTTCGAAAAAGGTAACATCTCTTGAGCGCTTAATCTCTCCCGTATTAGGAAGCTATATTTTGTAGATATGCCCATTATTTCCTTCGTATCCCATAAGGTGGTTTCTATCCTCGCTCGAGGCGATAGCTTGAATACTTGTTTCCTATCTTCCTTTGGGATATGAAGGTATGCTCGGCATCCCCATACGTGTAGGTGATCTGGGGCAGGGTTCTTGTCCGGTATCTTGAAGAATTTCCTCCACTTGGTAACTGGGGTTTCTTTCTTGTTCTTCTCGGTAGTCCATTTGCTATGTATACAGCAATTTCCGCTGCCATCGGCCAGAGGGTCGCGTGTAGGCCAGATGCGATTAGCATTGTTCTAGCTAGTGAGTTGATATAGCCACCTTGACATTCTAATATACCGTTCGCTTCCGGAGTACGGGGTGGAGTCAGCTGTGCCTCAATACCTTCAGTCTTTGCCCACGTAATAAAGTGGTTGAACTCCCTACCGCCATCTAATCTCCAGTATGGCGTATATCTCTTCGCTATATTCTTCATCCCTTTAGCGAAGGCGATGAGTTTATCTGAGGCTTCGTCCTTTGTACGTAATAAGCGATTGAATCGGATCTTGGTTGCGCTGTCAACAATAATAAGGTAGTAGTTGTAACCTTGTATCCCGGTTGATTTCACTGGTTGAATATCTGCATAGAAGAATTCCGCTGGTTTTGTATAGCGTGGCTGAGGATCCCTAGAGACGAGTCGCTTCGCCTTCGCTAGGCGACATGCTTCGCAGTGGAACTCCGTGTTTCCTATTAGTTCTATCTCTGATGGGTTTATCTTCGTCAGTGACTTCAACTTTGTTATGCCTGCGTGCTTAAGTCTCCCGTGCAGGAGTTCTGGCGTAATTGCTGCCATTTGGACTTTGTTGCTCAGCTTAAGCCAAGGCACATTACCATATTCGTAGGTGTATCCTATGACTTTATCAGTTTTCATATCAAGCAGTTTGTTCTCCCTTGTGTTATGCCAGATCCCATATGTCTTCATATTTCCAACTGTAGAGAAGAGGTTGTACTTCAGCTTGGGGTTGTAATGCGTATTGCGCCTTTTCATACAACGTTGCGTAGTATGCTGCGACATCGGGATCCGCAAATGGATTATCTCTCAGCTCATCCTCCTCGACACTTGGAGATATGCTGCTCGAAGTAGAGACTAGTCTGCTTCTTCGCCGAGTTTTCGTCAGGGGCATCCACGTTTGGCAGAGTATCGATTGGATCCTTGGACCCCTTCACGGTTTCCCCCAAGGAACCTATCTCCGGATCACCTCCAAGTGTCATTGCAGATATGAGAGTGGAATTGCCACAATAGACTGTTTTCTTAAGGAAGAGATGTCAATCAGGCCCCGCCGTACTAATACGGAGAGGAGATGATGGTACACAATGGCATCTTATATACTCTTAATTAATTCAGTCTCTACAGTATTTACATATACTACCATAAATCTTGATAGAGTTACTGCTATGAAAGATGGTAGAGAGCACAGACTGTCGAAGGGGCATCATCATGGTGGCATTCTCCCCCTATATGGTGTCATGCTCAATAAAAAAAAAGGAGAAATCTCGACGACAACATTGTCGATATTTGTTGAGCTTCCTAATTTGTTTTAAAAGGTGCATAAGTTGGGCCGAATCAGGAATGGCAGTCAAGTTTGTGGTTGCTGAAGCCAACTGCGTGGCAACGATAAGTGATGAGCACGTTATCCTGGCCTTGGTAGTCGAAATATACAACGTCCCTTGAGAAAGAGACAGCTTCTAAGGGACTAAAATATAGTACTATTGTGACCATTAGCAACTTGCATAAGTGTGCCCTGCTTTGCTCCAGCTTGTCTCATTCATTGCAGGATATCTGAATGGACCACGGCTGGTTGGTAATTTAAAGTGACTAACGGAATGCCGGCATAGCAGACGTCCTTTCTGCCACAACAATATTCCTATCGATTGACTAGGTTTCCCGTAATCTGGACGGAGATACACAGCAATTATCCGGAGGACGGCCGGGTAAGATGACTGAGCCATAGTATGTAGTTCTTTTCCTTTCTCTTTCTGGGTTCAAAACAGCAGGAATATTGCATATTCGACAAGACCAGAAGCAGGTAATTCAGCCTTTCCGAGAAACCGGTACCAATGATTTTGCGTCCAGGTGTGCTGAAGCCGCAAGGGCTAACACCGTCCTTTCCTGTCCTTTCGCAATAAAACTTCCCTATTTGATGAGTTGAAAACCCCCACGTGGTCTTAGGCAAGAACTAATCAGATAGTACCAGCATGGGAAATGCTACGGTCGCTTGGTTCTGAAATTGAAGGATATAGCGGCATAAAATAAAAAGCCAGCAACCTTGGAAAGCGAAAGCAGATACTAAGCAATCACAAATACTTATTATCGATGGAATTCAAGAAAAGATATTATGTAAATGGTTGTGCCACTAGAGAATGCTTGGCACGCAATATCTACTCACCCTGTGCTCAACCCGCGAAAGAGATATACGTACGCTCTGCTCCCATATTCAATAACTCTCGGAGACTCCCTACTTCTAGGGAGCTCCTGACGGATTTCTCCCACATCTCCCTAAGCGAGAGTTCCAACCACAGAGATAAATAGCCTGAGCTTGCTAGGAAATCAGCATCAGGAGCTTCAGCTCCGATAATAACCAAAGATTAGTGATCAATTCTTATTTCATGGGCTGAAATGGAGTATGTATTTACTTTTAACTATGCTATCTTATTTGTCGAACAAAGTTAATCAGTGTTCCTCCATATTGAGCCGCAGGTATAAGATACTCAGCAACTTCCAAAAATAGTATAGTAAGGGTTATGACACTTCTACAATACAATGCTGCACCAGGGTTGCCACAGCTTCCAATATGCGACTATGCATGATAATTTACACTGAGAAATGGGCTATTTGACTGCATCTAAATTTTAAATCTATATAGGTCGTCTCTGCTTCCGAATCCTATCCGATTATTCTCGCAGTCCATGTGACCGGGTTATTAATATGTTCAATCTTAGTGAGTACGCTATCCTCGTTGAAAGGATCAAGCAATAATTAGACAATAAACAGTGATATTCTCTTATCATATGGCGCGATCATGGCTCAGAGCACGTCATAAATAGCCCGTGGACGTTTCCATAATAGGGTGTTCATGATATACGGGAAGTCTGTGCACATGTCAACCAATGATATTAGAAGCTCCTTTAAGGTGTCATCTTCAACCGCAATCGCGCTTCTGGAGAAACGGAAGCTTGCCTTCGATGTAAATACGACCATTATAGATAAAAGACTCGACATCAAATGTCCATTGCTCCTTCGATCACTCTATAGCATGTAGAAGAATGTTGATCCGATCATCACAATTTAGACAGTACACGGTTGCCTTAGATTCCGAATAAAAAATCATTTATGTACTCTGCGGGATATACAATATAAAATTCTAGACTAGATTGCGGGGTAGTTACAATCATCACACCACATGCACTCACTTTTCCCCGGCCGGTTATAACGGCAAATAAAATTTGGCATTCTATACGCCATATGGTGACAGAATTAGGTGAGACGTATTCGAACGTGTGCATTGCTTGGGTACTATTTAAGTTTGTTTGTATCTCCTTTGAGATTGGCAGCAGTATTCTCTATATCACCAGAGAACCTCACTCACATTAGAAGCTTTCTGCATCTTTACAAAGAAGAAAAAGACGAAGAATGGCACCTTCCGTCGCCGACCTACCAGAGAAGACGGAGACAGCTCCAGTCGTCGTGCCCGTTAAGACTGTCCCCGAAACAGCTGAGACTAAGCCTAAAGTGAGGAGAATTATTGACGAAGAAGGGGGCAAGACCACTGCAAGCGTAGGGTTTATTCCAATATTCAGTCCCTGAGAAGCAGCTCGCTGACAATCCCAGTACCCGCATTACCTTCCGGTATGGGATCACGGCGAGAAATACTCTCCTCTAGAACCATTTGAGCATGTTGAGCACGGCAAAGATGCCGACCCATCCTTCAAACACCTTCTGATTGAAGGCTCCAAGATCCAGCACCTGACCCCAAGCATCGGCTCCGAAGTTACCGGAGTTCAGCTGAGCAAGCTCTCCCCGGCTGGCAAGGACCAGCTCGCCCTGCTCATCGCCCAGAGAAGAGTTGTCGCCTTCCGCGACCAAGATTTAGCTGACCTGCCAATCCAAGAGGCACTGGACTTTGGCAGTTACTTTGGCCGTCATCATATCCACCCGACCAGCGGTGCTCCAGAAGGCTATCCTGAAATTCATCTGGTTCATCGAAACGGTAGCAAGAGCGACCTCGATGCCTTCTTTGCTGACCGTAACAGCAGTGTCGGATGGCATTCCGACGTTAGTTATGAGCAGCAGCCTCCTGGTACGACGTTCTTGTACATTCTTGACACTCCAGAAGTCGGTGGTGACACCGCATTCGTCGACCAGGTTGAGGCGTACAACCGCCTCTCGCCAGCAATTAAGGAGAGATTGCATGGCCTTAAGGCAGTTCACTCCGGTTTCGAGCAGGCAGAGTTCAGCAAGAAGCGTGGAGGCGTTATTCGACGAGAACCCGTGGCGAACGAGCACCCGATTGTCCGGACCCATCCTGCCACCGGCGAGAAGGCACTATTTGTCAATAATGGCTGTAAGAACACATAACTCGTTCCCAGATTTATCAGTAGGTCTTGGTTGTTGACAAGTGTCGATAGTCACCCGCAGTATCGTCGGGCTCAAGAAAGAGGAGAGCGATTCCCTGCTTGGGTTCCTGTTGAATCATGTCAGCCGGGGCATTGATTATCAAGCTCGCGTCAAATGGGCACCTAAGACGGTGGTTGTGTGGGATGTAAGTTCAATATATCATTGCAACCCTATATCAAGAAGTATAGGCTGATGAATCTTCTAGAACCGTGTCACTGCACACTCCGCCATTGTTGATTGGAAGACAGGTGAGCGCCGTCATCTAGCTCGCATTACTCCGCAAGCAGAGCGCCCGTATGAGACGCCCTATGTACCGGAGGAGAAGCCAGCAGAAGCTTAAATTTATTGAAGAATAAATGAACTCAAAGATAGAGTTGTTCCAAAAATCTAAAAACGCCGTATTGAATATTGCCGAATCCTAGGGCACGGAAGCAAAAATGAGTGCAAAACTGGCATTCGGGAGTAAATCCTCTGGGTTGCTTGATATCTAAAACTACCGAGATCTATCGTACTATTTATGCTCGAGGATAGGTCCTGACCAGGTTTGCTACCTCTTCTACCTCTATTCACCGAGATCCAGATCTAGCATGTCTCAAATCATGATTTGGAATAGATCAAACGGGGTGGATTTGGATAAGACCTGCCTGTTGTTTCGGGTAGATGAGGTGCGCGGAAGCTCGCCTTCATTATGGCGGCTAGGCGCTGATAAATATATATTCACATCGTAATATGGGATAGACTTGAGCCTAGCTTGAAGTAATCGCTTATGCCTTCGCTATGTATCCCAAGATTCCTGGCAGCATCTAATCAATGAGAGACCTGTAGTTCCTCCTAGAACATCCACTTATCTTCTTCTAGAAATCCAGAAGCTTGAGAGCGGGCTTATTAGCAACTTCCTCATAAATTGGATTCTTGATACTTGCGAGCTCCTCGATCCATTCTCTCAATTCAACCGGTTTTATTGGATAATACCTTTGAACAGCGGGCACAAGGTCAGACCACCTACTGATGGAGGGATTAATAAGGTGGAAGACCATGCAGAAGGATTCAGTCTGATTAGCATGGCGAGAATCCATTAGTTCAACGATAATTTTGGCAAGGATATCCTATTTTGTAGCTCCGTTAGAGATGTCTTATGCGGTACATAAGATTTATTGAACTTACCACAGGGATCCAATCGACAGTGGGCACAGGTCCTAATGACTTAGGGATTTTTCCTAGTGATTTCGAAGTCGTAACAATTGAGGGTAGCCACTCCTGGGGGTTCCAGGGACCTCTTGTAGTGGTGGGCCCTGCAATCTGTCCTACACGGACCCCGGCTTGGCAGGAAGCCTTGTAGCACATGCGTTCAGCAATATGTTTGGATGGACTGTAGCCCTGCGGAAGGGAGATTTCAGCATTCTCTATCGGAGCGTCCGGAACTTTAGGGCTGTATTCTTCTTTCCAGCCTCCAGTTGCTCCGACAGATGAGATGAAATGAATATGAGCATGATGCTTGCTGCGAAGACTGAAGTCAGCGAAATGGCGTACCCTTTGAATATGTGGCTCAAATGAGTACACAGAACGGTTGACGTCAACCTTCCAAGCATTGTGAATGATAGTATCCACAGAGTCGATAGATCTTGATACTTGCTCTTAGGCCTGAAATCCTTCTCACTAATGGTGACCTGCAGAAACTCAGAAATTCTTGATGGATCAAAGACCAAGCCTCTTTCCTTCATGTTAAGCTGTATCGATCTCTGGAGCCAGACCTGTTGAGGAAATACACTTTGGCAACAGAGGGATGCTGCAGAAGAGTGATTGAGGATGTAGTTCCCCAATGAGCCAGTCGAGCCTATCAAGATGAAAACTTGCTTGTCGTGGATAGGTTCTGCATATATATCAAGGAGTCGCTCAGGAAGACCAGCAGTATAGTATATGTCATAAAGGACTACAAGCAGGAGATAAACGAAATTTACGAGAAGTTCGGCAACGATGATATAGAAGACCTACACACGACGATCACTCTGGCTTCCGTTGAAGCTTATGTGCGGCGACTCATGCTGAAAAAAATGTCGGTTTTGCCGATTTCAGGCAAAGATGAGAGGGCTTGACTCACTTCAAACAATTCAAATCGCGCAAGTCCTTCAAACGGCTATCCGAAAGCGCTATGGAGAAAAATCTCAGGTCATTAGCGCTCAGAAGATCTACGCAAACCCTACAATTGAGAAGCTTTCTTCCATCCTGTATTACACCATCGAAGATGATAAGACCGAGGGATCCAGCTCTGAATATCATGTTCTCGGTGCTTTAGTAGAGAGAGATACCAGAATTGCTTCCAGCCAAAATGTCCATCTCCACCCCACTCCTAGGGCCATGTATTCTCCTACAACTGGGCCTAGAACGAGATAGTCAGCACGGACAGGGAAAATCTCATGGGAAAGGGGTTCAAACTGATGACGGGGCCCTGTGAGAAGGAAAGTTAGAACGCTAAGACACTCATTTCAGAAAACATCCCACCGCACCAGTAAGGGACCAATGATCCAGATGGTAAGAGCCGTGCCACGCTTCTCCAGTGAGATCGGATCCGCAATAAACCCGCCTCCCAGTGTCATCGGAATACAGCCTGCCAGACCCATTACCAGACGAAAGACGATCAACATCAGCATATCCACCGCGACAGCACACAAAATGGATGCGACGAAAAATATCACATTGGAGATATGGGTGATCGGCATCCGGCCGTAGATTTCACTCGCGGGAGAGAGCACAAGAGGTCCAATCACGAATCCGATAATGTACACAGACACCATGAATGATGAGAGAGCCGAGTTGTTGAAATGGAAGTCTCTCAAAACCTGCGGGACTCCAGGCGCATATATAGTTGATGCCATGGAGCTGTAAAGGATTTTTGGGCCTCGTCAGGCATCGCGATGGGAGGACCACCGGAAATGGCACGTACATGTTAAAGGTGTTGAAGGAGACCAGAGCAATGGTCGTCCATTTTCGCACCGCAGAACAATTCATCGGGTTATCTGGATCGTCTGGCCATCCCAATCAACCAAGTTGCTTGTTCCATTCTCTCGAGCTTGGGCAAGATCTTCTTCGGACGACGGTAATTATGGTTCCTTGAGAACGAGACGGTTGCTGATGGTGCTTTTTTCGTCCGCCATTTCTTCCTTCTGGTTTGCGATATTGACGGGATAGCAGCAGAGGCAGTAACAGGTACTAGGAGAAACACTGGCAATCATGGTGGAGGGAAAAGTACAGTCTCATGGCGACATGAAAACAAACATAGAATTGATTTGTTCGATGGGTAGATGGAGATTGGGTTCGGACTTTAGTGGCGGAAAGAAAAATAAAGACCGCTACAAAGAACATGCAGGCTCAGTAATCATTCACTTACTTTTGCATCTCGCTGAATAGGAATCCTCGTCTAGGTCTTGATGATCAATTGATAATTACCTCTTTGGGGCATACGGAGGCCCTAGCTTACTAGATCCCTTGCCGCTTAATTATCAGCGGGTTATCCCCGAGCAGACCATCTATTTTCAAATATTACAGGGATGCCACTTCACCTCCCGTGAAACGGGCCCGAAGGGCGACCGCGTAGCTATCCTAATAGAGGCGTAGCGATACAAAACATCTCGATAGAGAAGAAAAGGAGAAAGGAAAGCTCTAACTACAGCTCAGAGGAAAATCCATATAGCGGTCAAAGGTGGTCCCAGCGTG
>QEIL01000313.1:0-14606 GCA_003116535.1 Paecilomyces niveus | reverse complement strand
GGAAAAAAAACCATCAGAATACTACTGAAGGGGTAATTGAAGCTGAAGAAGCCCCTTTGACGGTTACTAGTAGAGGACGGCAGATACGACTCCCCCAGCGCTTTCGCGATAGTAAAAACTAGCCAAATTTAATTTAATATCCTCCTAGATTGCTATATAAAAATATTTACTAATTTCAGCGATTCGTTGTTGTGATATAGTGTTTTTTAATTGTTTCAAAATCTATTAGAAAACGGTCGTCAGGTGGGGAGGATCGTCAGGTGATCAAACTCAGTATCTATCTCTCTATGCAACACCAACTGGTTCGCGACTGCCGATTGCTATAACATATATTGGCATACACGCGACAATTTATCTCCATAGACGAGCGCCGATTATATATTCTACGTACCTCCCGGGGGTAATTTTCTTTGTGAGTTGATCCATGGTCTTATTGATTCATTTGCTGTTATTAAGCTAGAGTTTCCTATTAAGGATATTGAACTTGAAGGTACTATTAATTTTTCGTTTGGTAAGGATCCAAAGACAGAGTACGAGGACTAGGTTCCCCGCGTAACTATTAGAATGAGTGACTAAGTTGTTATATTACTGATAGTGAAGGTTGCTTTGTAGTTTAACGCTTGCTAAGACGAGCAGCATTCGATGCGATGATACTAGGCCAAGCGCCGTCCTTGGGTTTTACGGTTGTGAAGCTATCTCAGACCCGATACCTGGAAAGCTTACAGAATTATACGTACTTAACTTTCGTCCTGATTATAGACTATAGCATTGCTCCACCCCAGCTCAAGTCCCAGATGCTTTCCGTGTTCTCAAAATCGAACATGGAGTCGATGATGTGATCCCCCACAATATTCGAACCCATATCCAATGCCGGTTTATTTAGATAATGGAATGTGTGTGCCAGATCTAACAAGGACGCGCCATCACTTGTGGTCGATGGGTTGCCTTGATTGCATTCACCGCTGGATGTTCTCACTGCGAATGCTCCGCTCTCTATCCCCAGTAATTCTCCTTCGCCCGCCTGCTGTTTAGAGGTAAACGAATAACTCCTTCGGCGGGGAGGATCCCACTTATCCTGCTGTCTTATCGATCGGCTAGCGCTACTGAAAGTTCGACCGGTCTCGCTGGTATAAACTGACTCCGCAGAATTCAATCTGAATAATTCCGGCATGAGCGTGTTTTTGGCGGCTTGTGTTTTATGCTCCAGGCTTTTCACATAATCTAGTGCTGCCCTTGACAGCTTCTCCAGAATAAGCCTGTATCGTCTCGCTTGAGGACTATTCCGGGCAAAATGCTGCAAAATCTCGTCTGCCTGCTGGATGGCACGTTCACATTCCTCTAGTTCACCCAAGCGACCAAAATACGCAGAGCAGACTGTCAAAGCTGCGACACATGTCCATGCACTGGAGCCATCAGCACCGAAAGTTATGGGAGATGAGAGCGCGGGAGCGCCTTGGATGACTTACACCGTTAGAGGCATATTATTAAAAAGTAAGTTGGCCACCATTAGTTCATGTAGAAGTTGGATCGTCTTCGCGGCAGAATCGATAGATGTCGTTGCGCCATGCGTAATATCAGTATAGATTTTTGCATCAGCGTAGTTTTGTCGCCCGTCAATCTTCGAGGAAGTCATCATTGGCCTACTATGCTTTGCTCGGAGACTTGTGATGAGGAACGGGCGCGTCAGCAGCATCATGCTGAAGTAATAGTTGCAGGCGACGCTCGCATTTCGTAGGATATGCTTTAAGGATCTTCGAGGTCCCGTCGGAGAGTTTGACATAATAAGAGTTCGCATCTCGGCAGGCACCTTGGAGCTTGCATCCTGAAGTTCTTGGCAGATGCGTTGGAGTAATCCCAGGGGAACGGTCTGTTTGGTATAGACTTCGTTAACTGTTCGCTCTAGGAACGAGAATGCACGACCTGATTCTAGAAGACCTAATTCCTGGCAGAAGTCTTGCGAATTTGAGTCTGGGATCAACAGTTGCTCGTCAAGGACTGTGGAGTCAGTCGTGATGATTGCCGAGGTTCGGCCCATCATGGCACAGAAAAACAAATCATGATATCGTAGCGTTCTCCAGATTCGTTTCCTGCGTCAATACATCAGCAATTGCTGCCCATTTCAGTATCTAGCCACTCTGACCTTAGGCGGCCTTCACTTTCGGGAAACTCAGAATTTGTCTCGTCTCGATGGAAGCCGAGAGACTTCGCAGCACTGATTGCAATTCCCAGGTTCAAATACGCGCCATTGCGGCGCGAGCAACCTAGCATATACAGACTGACCAGTATGAATGCCTGAACGGTTTCCACGCTTGGGTCATTGGTAAGTTCCAGCGCGGCGATCTGTCGACCACGATCATAGAACGATTGAGCGCGATGAACATCCATCACTGTAGCAGAACGGGCTTGCGCCGCGTGTGCAATGGTCAAGTAAAGGACAGCAGCACTACCACTATTCGTTTCCAGCGAACCGTCTGCCCAGCGACCCAGGAGATCCTCCAGGTAAGCCTTTCCGAAGATGTCGAGAATACCGCAGGTCTAATACCAGATCAGCGTCATTACCCCATTCACTGCAATGCCCGCGGGCACAGATACCATACCGAAGCAAAGAAAACCTCGATGAGTTCTTCGATATCTTGCACATCCATCGTGTTGTAGGTAAGAATGTTGCCATCACGCATGGGTGGCACTTCCTCATAAACAGGAAAATTTCTCACATCCGCAGCGATGGTAGCTAGCTCCTTTTCGCCTTCTATCAATTCCTGAATGTGCTGTAGAAATGACAGGGCGGCGCAATCTCCCAGGTACACTAGACACAGTCAGCACCGTAACATTCATGGCATGGAGCGATATATTATTCTACATACGGACTCTCCCATTGGTATCATACAGATTATGTGGCAATTTGGGTATTGTGACATCTGTCGTCCTACCGCCCGTTTCATCAACGCTTTCAGTCTTGGATGATGGCATCCTGTTGGGAGTAGGAAATGAATCTTGCCCTGGCGATGTCGCGTGTGGTCCAGTACTTATACGCTTTCGCCGACGGCCATATGACCTCTGATGCGTCGAGTAGGCGCAAGCATTAGACTTTCCGCGTTTTAGACACTGTATGCAGGGTGCAAGTCCATCACACTTTTGCTTCGCCGCCTGACATTCGAGACATGCCTTTGCAATTCGCTGTCGACGCTCGTCCAACACCTTCGGTCGCGGCATGTCTATTATCCTCGGAAGTGACAGGGGTTCAAAAATAAGCCCCTTTATTGTACCGGGTCTATGGCTCTTTAACTGACAGATCCGGTTCCCTGGGCTCTTTGGAAGGGAGAGCGACGACCCGGGGACGTGAACTCTGACCCGGTAATTGTCTCTTAAAGAAGGAAACGGGAAGACGAGGTTAGGTAACTCATGTGCCCACCCCGCACTATGTTCCGTGTTGTGGCTTTGAACTTTTAGTAATGTCATTACTCCAATCCTCCACTCTGGTACGAGTGAATACTTTTGGGCCGCAGAGTACTGGACACCACATACATTGCCGCTATCATCGTATAGCTATGACGATTCATCTATTCTTACTGTATCCTTGGCTTCACGTCGTGACGCGGATTTCGGGGGTGCAGCGAAGGTTAACTATGGTAGGATCGGATATTCTCTTCTAGATATTGTTTTGCTCGCTGCTTTGATACGCAAAGGACTGCCAGGGACTTATGTCTGAATACATTGCAGTACTTGCACTTCCATACATGCAGCACCATGGCTTTAGCACATTGTCCACTCGTTGCAAAGGCACACACATCCTCTGCGCGCATCCATTCCCGACCCTCTCTAAATAGATATCGGTTGCGGTGCGCCGGGCTTGGCTTTGTATGAGATCCGACCGGCCGGAAGAAAGAACAGAGCTACTAGAGCACCTCCACGGACTTCAGGATAGTGATGTGTTCCAGGCCCAGGCGACGTCCACCCGGCTCCTTGCCACCCGCTCATGCCCTTCAGCTCAGCTGTAGGCTGTAGCTGAACCACACAGTTGATCTCACCGTAGGGGTGGGCGTGGTATTGCCCACGATAGACATCCTGGCTGTCCATATAAACGGTGGTGATGCTGAAATATCGACAGACATCGGTCGGGGGGGTGATCCGGCTCCGGCGATATTTTGAACCATCGATCTCGTCCGTGGCCACCCATCCCTCGTTGTTTTCTATGCCTTGACGGATCAGACGGCAGAAGTCCTCGTAGTACGGGTTTCCAGGCCCATATTCCCGGTTCAATCGGTCCTCAAGATCCCGACTAGGAGTGCTGGTTATCGACGCTGTCATTGATGGAAGCCAGAATGTGGACGCAGGAGTGTACTGACACGTCTTCAACTTCCGCGAAAAACTCGGAGGCACGAGCTATCAGTTTCTGTTGGTTGTGGTGCATTGTGGTTGTCATACTGATGTTGTCTTAGGTAAGGAATATAGATACCGAAATGTGTCCAGCGACGATGACTATGCTATTGATACGAAGAAACCTAACGAGAGTTATAGCTGAGTGAAACCGCGACGGCAAACTAGATGGCCCCTCCGTAGCATCTGGGACTGTAGCCCTGGAGCTGAGGAACAGCTCCGCCACTGAGTACAAGAGTACGTATCCGGAATCTATCCGGAATCTTGCTGTTGTTTGCGGGCAGCCGACCTAGTCGGCTAAGCAGCATGTCTCCTCGATTATTTAGTTAAATATCTTAGCGAATCACATCCAATAATTTGTGCCATTTTGCAAGCCATTTATGACCTACGTTCTGATAATGTCCCTGTAATGTCCGTGTATGATCTTACACGACACTTTCCGGGCAACTTTGCGTTCGGTTACGGGTAGGATGGACACCGCCGGTACTCGACCCTCGTTATTCTATCCGGAATCTATCCGAAGGAAGAGGTCACAAGAATAGAATATTTCTCTCCGGAAAGAAACATAATTCGGAAATTTAGGCAACGGGACTTCAGTAGCGTCAATGGAGATTATTGACAGGGGGAACGTTGCTACTGTACTGGACATAGATAGGCCGAGAGAACCTATTCATAAGAAACCCTCCGTCACTGCAATGTTGAGATTCACTGTTTTCGTGTGCTTTTAGTCTTCGGTATTGGCCAAGTGTTGAAGACTAGCAATATCATTCTGTCTGGTGCACCGCGAGCCTATCCATGGAGCGTTTTGAAGAAATCGAGCTGCTCATTGTTGGCGCCGGTAAGCATACTTTGTCAAATATAATCTAAAAACCCAGTTTTGCTAACGCAACCAGGTCTCCATGGCCTCGCCATGGCAAAAACGTATCTTGAAGTCTATCCAAATAGGAGACTGCTCGTCGTTGACCAAGCCAAATCAGTTGGTGGCTCGTGGGCAAAAGAGCGGCTATACCCAGGACTAAAGACTAATAACGTGTTCGGCTCTTACGAATTTGGTGACTTCCCTATGGTACCAGAACGATATGGGGCCGGGTCACAAGGACACATTCCTGGTGGAGTTGTGCACGCATATCTCTGTGACGTCGCGGTGCATTATGGCATCGACTCACGACTTCGCCTTGAAACCAAAGTGCAATCAGCTACGCTTCAAGAGGATGGACGATGGTTGGTGAAGGTGGAATCTATCAATAATCCACAACAACGCGCGAGTTCACTTGTGGCCGCTAAGATAGTCATTGCCACGGGACTCACATCCGAGCCATATATTCCGTCATTCCCAGGACATGGAGATTTCGGTGGGCTTATAGTGCACTCGAAACAGCTAAAAGACCAGGCCGACGATCTTGCGTCTCGCAGAAATGTCGTTATCTTGGGTGGGAACAAGTCGGCATGGGATGCGTGTTACACAGCTGCCCGGTCCGGCTCTCAAGTCCATATGGTCATCCGTCCGACTGGGGGTGGTCCGAGCTACCTCTGGCCCAGATCATTCTCTTGGGGACCGTTCAAGCTTTCTCTAGCGAAGTTGTCAGCTACAAGGTTGTTCATCCCATTTGATCCAACTCCGTATGGGAAATCAGGGCGCTTTGCTTTCTTACGGTATCTTCTCCACAGAACATCATTAGGCCAGAGAGTCTGTCAATTTTTCTGGAACAAACTCGATGCGCGCATAAGAAGACTGAATGGATACAATACCCATCCACAAATGCAGAAGCTTGAACCCTGGACGACGCCGTTCTGGATGGGCAATTCTCTGAGCATCCACAATTACGACACGGACTGGTTTGACCTTGTTCGAGAGGGGAAAATTAGCATACATATAGCCGATCTTACTTCCCTTTTGAAGGGTCAGATACATCTCTCAACTGGAGAGGTGCTCGATGCAGATGCCTTAGTCTGTTGCACGGGTTGGAAGACAGTGCCTACCATTCAGTTTGACACGTTCTGCGTCATGGAAGAGGCATGTCTCGAAACAAAGATAGCAAGCCCTGGCGACTTAGTTGCTGCAGAGAAAGAGATAAACCGTGATATCTGCTATCTTCGGACACTTTCACGAAGAACTGTAAACGCCCCGGCAATCCAAGACCAGATTCCGCAGCCCTCGTTCTCGTCTTATCAACTTTACCGTATGGTTGTCCCCAGCCAAGCGATGTTTCTGGAGAAGAAGAACGTGGCGTTTATCGGATTGCATTCTTCTATTCATGCTTTCCTAGTTGCTCAAGCCCAGGCGCTTTGGATCACAGCTTTCTTTAGTGACAAGGTGAGGCATCTCAGTCCTCCCTATATTGATATGGAAGCAGTGGAGTACGGCAGCATACTAGAAAGTACATATGGAAGGTTGAGGCGGCCAAAGGAATGTGGAGGCGCTGCGGGCAGGTATCCGGAGCTTGTCTTTGATTCCCTCCCTTATGTAGATACGTTGCTCAGTGACCTCGGGATGACACCGAACAGGAAAAGTAGTTGGGTGAAGGAAATGTTCGAGGCCTATCTACCGCAAGATTACAGAGGGATAACGGAAGAATGGAGGAGAAAGAACCTTAGAGACTCGAGGCTATTAGCATAGAGTAGATTTTTAGCAGTGTCGACCAATCAACTTACCATCTGTGAAGCCCAGTACATGTGGAGGAACTTGCTTCTCTTACGTAATGCCTCTTCTTGAACTTTTGTGTCGTAGAAATAGATCTTAGGGTAAATGAATGCTAGCTCTAACACCGATAATAGGCTTCAAAATTTGTTAATTTTGAGTGGGTTGGGTATATCGGCGTCCTAGCGTATAAATGCATGTACGATCGAATTCGGCAGTCAAATGACTTCCATGCCTATCAAGAATCAGCATTCGATATTTTCCAATTATACAATCATTGGAATGAGGAATGAGGAATGAAATGGTTTTTAAGCTAATCCATTCCAATCTTATCAGTGGTCCATCTATTTATCACTGATATTGATCTTCCAATCCTGTGGAAGAGTCTTAAACTATCCTTTTTGCAAGATTTTTGTTGCTTTAAAAATCACGTACGAAGGTAGGGCCCAGCCAATAGAGTTAACTGCCACAATTGCAGTTACCCATTTTTGATTATCAGGCTATAAAAGATTCGTACGGCCGTATTGATTATTCCTGTAATAACCTTTGCTGTTGCGCAGAGTCTCATAGTGTTACGCCCCAAGGATCTGGGTCTTGATCGTTCCTATTTGCTAATGGTTAGGGAAGGATCCCGCGAACCTACCTGATTCTCGTCTGGTGACTTCACAGTACTTCGGAAGTCTTCACGTAGCGTCCAGTACGCTACCCGTCAAGTGCTTCTGACGGAAGGTTGATATAGCAATATCACAAAGGGTCTTAGTCGATAACAAACAACGATCAAGTCAGAAGTAGGGCTTGCCTCGTACGTATACTCAGTAATACTATTCTTATTAACCTGTAGAAGATAGTAGTAGTCAAAATCCAATAATAAGCATAAATAGAGAGAATAATCACAAAGAACTAAATACAACTGTAGGGCGGAAATGAGCGTCCTTATATATCCAGTCCTCCGTATACCATCTTGTATACCATTTGGTATGCCGCATACCTCCTAGTATACCATATACCATATAGTATACCTTTTCTTGGCAGATATACCTTCTCTTATACCATTTTGTCACGTGACCTCGTGTCTGTGTGGAAGTGATTGATTATTCTATTAGGTGGCTGGCACGGCCAAACTGTCTAGGAGACTAGCTTACTAAATGATGACTAAGCGAGGTCGAACCCCAGGGCAGGCGGTATCCGTGCCTTTCTGCCCACCCAAACCGCTTAAAGCGGGTAGCGGTTTGGGTGGGCAGAAAGGCACGGATAGGGGAAGCCCGTATGCTCCGACAGTCTGCCTTGCTCTAGTGCTGCGCCGTAGAGTCTTATCTTATCAGGGTGCCAGGGTCGTGCCCCTCCTTGGTTGGTCCGTAACAAATACAGTCAACTCTCGCTAATTCGAATTAATCCCTCCATCCAAATTTGTTCGAATTATCCACTATTCGAATAAACAAGAATCCTTGGCATATTACATAATCCATCTATCTAGACTCTACTGAACGCGTGAATTCAACTGGATTGCCTTTAGACGTCTCTCCAACTACTCCAACACCTGGATATCTCCCTGTTGTGATTCCTGGTAGTATTCTGTATGCCGTAGTAAAATCTGGAGTGCTTCCAGAGCCTGCTATATAGAAGGTGGTGGTGGAGGAAGGCTATTCTTATCTTCTTCCTCCTCCAAAGCCTCTTCTTTTGTTGACGTTGTGTATTGAACAATAATACTATCCAAATTTATATCATCTGGATTAATTATATTCTTATCTTTGAGGATTCAGGAAGTTCTGGATACTCATAAAGTCCTGAATAGAGTTAATACATCAAACTTGTTTATATAAAGGAGTTAAATCTGGTATAGCTTCAGAAGGAAGATTCTGAATTGGCTGGATAGCTATACTCTTTCGAAAGTAGTTGTAGATAGTAGTATTCGAGAGATCATACTTCCAGATTTGTAGAATCCAATGTACTGTATAGTAGAGAGTCATTGTTTTGATTGGATCCAGACAATCCTTATATTTTGAACCATATACTGTAGCCACTTTTTCCGGTAGTGAATCTTCAACGTATGATTATCCCTTGATCAAGTGGCTGATATATACTGGTCGTATATACTGATCGTATTTGCTGGAAGCCACTGAATACGAATATTTGATGGAGGAGGTGTTAATTCAACTCCCTGGAGATGGGCGCTAAATGTCATGACCCTACTAGAACTACACCGCCGAGAACCCTTCGCCTCGAGGGGAGGCGAGGGGCAGAGGTGTCAACTCCGTGAGGTAAAACCCAGATGAAACTGCCAAGAGCTAGGGGACGAAGGATCTCCTAGATAGTCATATAGAACCCCTCTAGACTGCTGGCATAGGGGAGCCAGCGATCCGTTCTGTTTTATTTTATTCCAATCCAATCTACTCCCAACCTGCTGAACCCTTCGCGCACGTCCTAGTACCAAGTAATTATCCGAACGGCGACTTGCAAGCGACTCGACGTCGTCTCGCCCTCGCTTCGCCAGCCAATCTGGAGTTAGCTGGCTCCTAGGAACTCTAGTTCCTTACACTAAAGTTATCCATCAGGAGAAGAACTGACCGCTGGGTCCCAATATGGGAGTAGAATGAGAAAAGCTATTCTCTCATAATACTTAAATTTATCCAGGCCTTCTTATTCGATTACCATACACCACCTAAAGCTGATATATTCAAACCACGAAGGGAGCGTAGCTTTTTAGTAGTCCCAATCATCTAGATTGGTAGGCAATCTAATCTAGTAATATTAACACAAACTACTAAAGTAATCCATATCTTATCCTTCTTAACTCCAGGCCTAACTTATGAAGAAAGCCCAGAAGAAGGAGATCTTCGCTAAAAGAATTCAGTCTTATCTATATTATAAATATTCTCCTCCTGATATTCCCCACAAAGAGTTTATATAGCCTTTATCTCTTCAACAACAATATCTGAGATGGAAGAAGTTTTGCCGTGGTGTAGTCGTCTCTTAATATTATGCCGTTTTCGAAAGCCAATAAGCCACCCTGAGTTGAATTCAGGGATAGGAAGGCCTTGATACTGAGGAATCTTTAGCCAAATCTCCTGTCCCTTTTCAATCAGGAGAGAGCCAGATACAAATCCTCCCTGATTATCAATCTTTTACTGCCAATCAAAGAGGATTTCTTCAAGAAGAGGCCATTTTACAGGTTTTTGACGGAAGGAGGAGAGGGATTTAGAGGAGGATTCCTTATCAAGATAAAGAAATTTGTCAGAAAGAATATCACAGACAGTAGAGGCACTGATTCGGTGGTTGTATTGCTGCTCAAACCAGGGAATATAGTCACGTTGGCGTGGCTTTGGGTATTATGCTTTAAACTAGGCTCGGAGAGCTTTCCGTTGAGTGTCTGTGATAGATTTGTAAGGCATTTTTGGCTGGGGGATAGTGATGGATAATTCGAATTAAAGCCCAAAAAAGGAGGCGAATTCGGAAGAATCAAGGATTTGGGGAATTTGTATGGGAAAATAATTTATCCACCCCGAATTGCTCGAATTAGCGAGGATTCGAATTATAGGGCTTCGAATTATCGAGAGTTGACTGTAGTGAGTGCTAGCCGCTTGGCAACACCACTGGGTTCAACCCCTTATTCCTGTATCTAGAAGGAGAGCATCGATTCATACATATCTAGATGATGGCTGTGTGCTAGATAGCTGTGTGCTACAATATTATCTAGCTCGTCCTTATTAGGCATCAGCATGTGTAGCTATCAAATAGCTCGCTGCGCTCCTATTCCCTTGATCGCTTCACTCTTGATCGCATTATTTATGAAGCGATCAAGGGGAAATAGGAGCGTAGCGAGCTAATTGATAGCTACACATGCTGTTGCCTAATGTGATGGGCTAGGCCTGATATAGGGCTTCGGATACCCTCAGCCAACCCATAGAGCTCCTAAGTTCCTTATCTGGACACCTGTGTGTTGAAATATCGTATTCTGCCACCCTTCACCGCTCTGCTTATGTTATTCCACCCCGAGCTCCCTAGGTAAACAGACCCTTAGGAGCTACACCACCTCTTTCCCTTCCTTTCTTCAAGATTTAATGTACTCGTAGAGTGGCCTAGCTAGTTGAATAAACTACCTCGAGACCGTTACACCTAATAGGGACGAGCTAGATGATATTATAGCACACAGCTATCTAGCACACAGCCATCATCTAGATACATATGAATCGATGTTCTTGTTCTAGATACAGGAAAAGGGGTTGAACTTAGTGGTGTTGCTAAGCGGCTAGCACTCACATGATTACGCATATTTCCATATTAATTTAAGCTATTGTTGGTGCTTCCCTTCCCCATTAAAGCTTTGCTATTAGATCTCCCCCCGACCCTTCGGTTCTATGCCTTGACCCGTGGTTATGTGACCGGTCTCTGCTTATTCTGCTGAGTCAGCGGTCGGTTCATAAGGACATGTTATGTGCCCCATTGAAAATAGGCGAGGATTGAAGGATATGCGGCTGCCGGCAGCGGGAGCTTGGCATACCCTATCGAAAAATCACATTCCACTCCAACCCCCCCATGTCTTTACCATTTCAAGTCGGATCCGGGCGTAAGGTGGGTTGGTTGATTAGCTCGCAGAGCTCGATCTCCCCCCCTCTTGTCATCCGATTGCACTCCTCCTGGGGCGAGTTCGGACACGTGTCGAACAACTGCACGTCAGGTGTCACGGCCCTAGCTCAAACCTCCAAGAAGGTCAGATTCGCAGGCATTTCCCATCAGACAAAGGCTAGAGACTAGACCTAGATAGGAAGGCGGTTTGAATGGCAGAATACTCAAGGGGGATATTTTAATGGTTTCACGAATTCTCTTTGATTTCTTTCCCTTTTTCTCCTCAGCTTAGTCTTTTCGAATGATGTCGCCTAGCTAGTTAGATAGCTTCTATAGCTTCAATATTACTACTAGATTGGACGTTACATCAGGCGTCTTGTGCGCACCCGTAGTTTTCGTCGATCTCGGTGTGTCGGGTGTCACCAGTCGGGTCGGGAATAGGGGTTAGGGAAATCGCTCCCCTTTTAAGCTTGCTTTCTCAGCAAAGGAAACTTTAGAGAAATGCCGAAACTACCTATAAAATCGAGTATCGAGCTGATCCGTGAGCTAATTTCATGATTACTGGTAAGCTTACTGCAGTGGAACCCTTATTCGAACCTGTTGTAGTGGCTTCGCTGGTATTGCTGGCACCTCTATTTAAGCCCGCTGCAGTAGCTCCGTTGGCACTGTTGGTACCCTTATCCAAGCTTATTGTAGTAGCTCCCTTGGTATTGCTGGCACCCGTATTTAAGCCTGCTGTAGTAGTTCCGCTAGTATTGCTAGTACCCTATTTAGACCTGCTGTAGTAGCTTCGCTTACACTGCTGGTATCTTTTCCAAGCTTATTGTAATGGCACCCCCTATTTAAGCTTGTCATAGTGGCTTCGCTGGCACTGCTGGCACCTTTTTTAAGCTTACTGCAGTAGCTCTGCTGGTATTGCTGGCACCTCTATTTAACTTACTGCAATAGTACCCCCGTCTAAGCTGCTGTCACTACTACCCCGTTATAGTTCCGCTACAGGGCTCCTTTATTTAAGCCGTTGTTAGTGCTTCCCTACTAGAGCTTTGCTATTAGATTTCCCCCCTACCTCTTTGGTTCTATAACGTAATCCACTACCGAGCTGCGCGGACCACCGAGCTGCGCGACCGCCACCAACCTGCGGAATCACCACTATTATATCCATTTTTCACAACAACCATAATATGGCTGACGTGTTAAAAGAAGGGCGTTTGAAATTAGCACTTGATGCTTATAAATAAGCCCTTTTTCCATCTATAACTACAGCAGCTAAGGCGTTTGATGTGCCTCCAAGGACGTTAATGACACGGCTAAGGGGAACACCTTCTCGCAAGGAAGCAGTTGCTAATTGTCGGAAATTAAAAGATAGTGAAGAATCTACACTATCTTTATGGATTCTTGATATGCACCGTCGTGGTTTACCTCCACGGATATCAACTGTACGCTATCTAGCGCAGTCACTACTCTCCGCACGAAAGCCCTCCGCAATTATTGGTGAGAATTGGGTAAAAAAATATATCCAGCGCCATCCTGAACTCCGTACAAGATATAATCGTAAATACGATTATCAGCGAGCAAAATGTAAAGATCCAAAGCTTATACAAGAATGGTTTACACAATTTTATAATACTATTCAAAAGTATGGGATCTGCAGTAAAGATATCTACAATATGGATAAAACTAGCTTTCAAATAGGTATTATATCAACTACTAAAGTAATATATAGATCAGATATAAGGGAAAGCAGGGCTAAGGAAGTCCAGCCTGGGAATAAGGAGTGGGTTACTGCAATTATTGCAGTAAATGCATCTGGATGGGCCTTACCACCACAGATTATTCTTGCTGCAGAGAATCACCAATCCTAGTGGTATCAGTATATCCCAGGGAACTACATCCTCAATATCAGCAAGAATGGATAGACAAATAATGCATTAGGCTTGGATTGGCTTCAGAACTACTTCGAACCAAATATTACTTAGCGTACTAAGGGTCAATATCGCCTTTTGGTTCTGGATGGGTATAGTAGCCATACTACTACAAGATTTAATAAGTTCTGTACAGAAAGGAAGATTATTCCTCTATATATGCCTCCTTATTCTTCTTATCTTCTTTAGCCGCTTAATGTAAGCTGCTTCTCACCTCTAAAATATATATATGGCTAGAAAACTACAGAAATGATGCGAAAAGGGATCCTGTTACGCCCCAGGATCTGGGTCTTGATTATTCTATCTGCTATGTTTAGGGAAGGTTCAAGCGAGTTAAACTTAACTCTCGTCTGGTAATCCTACAGTCCCTCGAGGATCTTTACGTAGCGTCCAGTACGCTACCCATCAAGTACTTCTGGCGGAAGGGTTGCTATATCCGATAACGCAAGGGGTCTCTCCTAGATAGTAGTAACCAATTCAATGTGTTAGATTGAAAGATACAATAATCACGAAGAACTAAATACAACTGTAAGGCGGAAATGAGCGTCCTTATATATCCAGTCCTTCCTTGGTATATCCTACTAGCCTTGGTATATCTTACCTCCTTGGTATATTCTACCAGCCTTGGTATATCTACTGTTTTGGTATATCCCTATTAATGCTAAGGATATACTCCCTCTGTCCATGTGACCTCCTTAGGCCGACTCGCCCACTTGGCCCGCTTGGTCCAACCGGTCCCGTTGGTCTGCCTGGTTTAATGCTGCGCCGTAGAGTCTTATCTTATCAGGGTGTCACCATCGTGCCCCTAACCTCTATTCCTGACACGGAGGATCTGATCCTCCACCGCAAAAATCGGTCTTGGCTCCGGCCGGGCGGACGTATCCTCCACGCAGTTCCATGGAGTATCCGGTTTCTCGGCCAAATAGGGGTCAATCTACATGGAAAGTGGAGGGTTGATAGAGCTCGACGAGCTCATCAAACTAACCTGGTTCGCACCCGGATCCGACCTGAGATGCCTGAGATATCGGTGGTTGAAGTTGGGTGCGCGATCTTGATGGGGTATGCCAAGCTCCCGCTGCCGGCAGCTGCATATCCTCCAATCCACG
>QEIL01000312.1:0-10824 GCA_003116535.1 Paecilomyces niveus | reverse complement strand
TTCCCTATACTAAGCGTCTCTAGCATGCTGTTACTGCTGTTTCTTTCCTTTCTTTCCTCATGTTTAGAATACTCGTTGAGTCGTCCTAGCTAGTTGAATAAACTGCCTCTTGGACCGTTACAGCTATGAGAGCCCGAAAACTAACAGTAAGGTACCTGTCTACCTGGTAATATAACATCGTGCTTGAACTCCTTGCGAACTCGGCCCGACTACACAGAAGCCAGTGAAGGCTTCCGATTGCTTAAGCCAAGAATTCCTACCAGCTTTTACGACGAATGCCACTGTCAAGTCTTTCCTGTCAGTTGAACGGTCCTTGTTGCAACTCCAACGACAACACAGGTTTGGCATTGGATATGCAAAGTCGCTCTGCTACTTAGGTTCTCCAGCTAACAAACTACATGTTTGATAATCCATTTTATAACTGCGGTGCTCCGGTTAGGAACTCAGGGTAGCAAAGCCATTTTATTATAGGTTCACATCAAAGGCTCCAAAAACTCGAGCAACAGCATTGTGCAATGCAACAGCAGCAACAAGCTCAACTAACTTTTTGTCCGAGAAATGAGTTTTGACAAGGTCTGTGATCTCCACAGGCACCTGGATATGCACTGTGCTTGCATCAGCAAGGGCGAGGACTACGGCATATTTCTGCTCAACTCCTGCGGCTTGATAGTTGGGTAAGATTTGATCTCTTGGGCACGCTTTAACAAAATCTACCACTTCTGCTGTTATTGCCGTATCGGAAGATCTGAGAAGATGGCCTGAATGCACGTTCCATTCTTCTTCGATATTATTGATTGCATAGACGCGAGAAATAGCCATTTCGCGGATAGAATCTGGCAGAGACGTCTCGGATCGAACTGCTGCTGCTAATTCAAGCCTGTAGGGGACGTCAGATCCAGAGTTTGATAGTTGAAATCTTAAATATGAAAAGACAATGTTTCGGTTTCTGTATAGAACAGATACGGCGATATAAAAAGAGGTCTATATTTACTCACCATGGACCGGCAATCTTTGGGGCGTACAGCAGAATTCGATCAAGGCTTGACAGCCCTGATAGGCGCCGCGCTTTGATGCCGGCCAAGATCCTTCTGTCTGCCTCATCTTTGAAAGAGATATCTTTTGGGAGATAGGGTATGCGAGGCATGGCGTATACCTACCCCTGGATAGAACAATGATGACAGATTGTGACTATTGGATCAAGATCTACGAACAGGTGAGATAGTTATTTCTATAGTGTCGAAAAGGCGGTAAACTCCTGTACTGGAGCTGAAAACGATCGGTAAGGATGTCAAGACAGTCATCGGTACATACATTATTGACTATTAGTCAGCATAGGGGAACAAGGGATGGGAGTGGGCGAGTGGAAAAGGTGGAAAAGGTGGAAAAGGCGGAAAAGTAGCAAGTGGAGAGGAAGAGGAGGGAAGTTCTAGTGGGGGCTCAGTGGAGCTGGGGACGGGCACGTTGGAGGCTGTCGAAAATTTCGACATGGTGGTTACCGTCTATCTGAGCAGCCATGATTCGTTAGGAGCTCCTTAGCCTGATGGCCAGGAAGACCGGCGCCCCCTGGAATGATTGTACTGGAAGGAAGGACCAAGTGAGAGGAGAGCACGCAAGGTCGCAGCAGACGTGTTCGAAGCTTGGCATCAGCCATTTCGGCGCAGTGGATGTCGACCAGTTATTTTCGGATTCTCCAAAGGATGAGGCATACCGGCTGTGAGAGAAAGCTAGTACTTTTTATAACCTACAATGGTAGTATTGGAGGGGAAGCCATGGAATCTAAATAGCACCTAACTTCTATCAGTACATCGTTTCTCATTGTATAATTCAAACACGACTAGTAATCTACCACAGTAGCATCCGGCTATGATCATAGTGACCCTTGCAATGTGGTTCAATCCAGTAATCTCGCAGTAAGCGGAGCCTCAGCTCATGCTCAATTAAGCGCCAATCCGCGCTTGCAAAGTCCTAGCGTAGAAGGGTAACCAGCGGGAGACGTGTAGTTCAGGGAAGAAACAGTTTGCAATTTTCGTTAACACAGGCGCTATGAACAAAGTGGGAAGACAAAGGTGCTTTGGCTTTGAAGAAAGAGTTAGGCCCCATATCGCGACAATACAGGCAACTGAATTCGCCCTTCTCGCATATGCTTCACGGGACATCGGGCGTCAAGATAGCACGGGGGGTGTTGAAGATTGTCGTCTACCGGACCTAGTGTAGATAACATTTAACTCTATACCACTAAGTTCCCAATCTTCCCAGTTTCTTAGGGGATCAGTAATAGCACGCCATGTCACCCTCAGCTTTCACCATGCCCTCTCCGCGCGTTCTTTTTCACGGCAGCCGTCATCACCATCGCTGAGCCAGGACTCCTACCAAAGAGGGCTTCGGTTTATTAACCGCGAAGGGATATATCGATACATCTCTTTTCTTGGATCCCAGCAAATAGCTCCTACTTTGTGCAGAGAAATAGACAGTCAATTTGAATAATTATTACCTTATACTTCGGCTTCGGTGTTACGCAGGCTGTTTGCGCCCCATCTATGATCGCATGGCAGCCACTGCCGAGGCGTGCGAACTTCACACGCCGAAAGCCTCGAGACATGATCCTCGACGAACCACGGCATGTATCACATGCCGCCAACGCAAACGAAGGGTAAGAGCGTTTATATCGAGCCCTCTCAGGCACCAGACTGAGAAATGGGTCTTCAGTGCGACGGCAATCAGCCGTGTTCGCTGTGCCGAAGTCGCCGCGTCGTATGTGACTACAGCCCGTTGCCGGATCGGCGCCAGAAACGTGCCAGTAAGGTAGGCAGCCACTATGATAGTAGTTAGTTCACCACATTTGGAGAACTTCCGAGGCCAATTGCTCACCGTCTGCATTCCAGGACCGTCATGGCCAGCCGCTTCAGGCAAATGGTCCTAGCCGCATGGAAAGTACACAATACGAGGCACTTCCATATAATCCAGGTTGGTTGACGTCCGAACTCCAATCCGGGGGAAACAATGAGTTCAAATATAGAGGCCCAACCAGTTTGGCTCCCCGGACGGATATTCCGGCCCTTGCACGTCCTCGATCCCATACTCCCTATGCCTCATCTTCATCTGACGGTGTCGATGAGAGAGAGCAGTCCTTCTTTCCAGATAAAAAGGTACTCCAGCAGCATATGAGCATCTTTCTGCAATGGCAGAATTCATTCATCATTATTATGACGGAAGCGCTGCTCGACGAGCTGCTTCTTGAGTTTCAGCCAGAGCATACCTCATTGCGAAGGCAACTACTCATCTTCTCAGTTCTGGCTCTCACGACAAAGTTCACCAAGCTTGATGGAAGCTTCCCGCCCAGTTGCCAGTATATGTTAAAGGCTAAAAGCCTGTTGCTGAAACTGGCATTCGAATCACCCTCTATCGAGGTTGTACAATCGGCTTGTATCCTGGCCTGCAGAGAGTATGGACAAGGACTCGAAAACGCTGCATGGGTATTCAATAGCAAGTCTCCCAAATATCTCTTCAACGATGGCAACCTCCTTTTCCTTCCATCTTCCTCGGGGTTCCATTGCTGATTGAGAAATAGGCATCGCAGCATCTACCGGAAATATCCTCGGTCTCCATGTCGGCAAGGACATGGATAGATCCATTGCGTGGGAGCACGTCGACACCCGCACCATCACTTGTTGGGCTAGCTTCATCATTGACAAGTAGGTCATCTAGTATTCAGTGGGCATGCTGCTGCTGTTGGGAGCTTTTGTGCATTATCACTAACATCAAGGTCACTTACCTTTCCAAATAGAGCTCTAGCTAATTGTCTCGGTTATGCCTGCCTGATCTCAACTACTGTCTTCAAAACGCCGCCCATGCGCATGAGGCTGGACGCGGAGGGAGCCGTTATCGAAGAACAAGAACAGGAACTGTCGAGTTTGACGGTCGACTCATTAGATCACCAGCAAAGCGTACTGAGGACATTCTGTTTCAGCATAGAATTATGGGAGATGAGCACGCGCATGCTGAGTGAAATGTGAGCATGTCCTCCCTTCAGCAGCTATGAAGAAGCAGCCCTGGAGACCGTCTTCTAGAGGAGATGATGGCAACGCTGACCATTCTTGCGGGCTAGGCACGACCTCAAGCATGACTTTTCAGCAATTGATACATATCCAGTCGGGGTAAGAGGTCTCGCACAACGACTGAATTTTCTGATGACCCAATTTCACCACAAGCTACTGGCATGGCACCAAAAGATCCCTAGGACATTCACTTCCCAGAACAAGAATATGGTGCCTCATATTCTCCTACTTGAGTAAGACCCCATTTTGTTGCTTCATTCACTAGGAGGATTCTACAGATTGGCATAGTGCACTAACATGTTGACCCTGCTTCTCGCCTTAAGAATGGCCTTTCATAACGTCATCATCCATATTCATCGGCCGTTTATTAATATTTGGAGCTGTGTTGAGGGTACAGTGATGGGAAACAAGGATTTAGAGCTTCTTCAGAGTCTCCACGGCATCTCTCTGGCACGCTCTACTTCGAGTGCCCTGGCGATAGTGCAACATCTCCAGACTTATGCCGCGCATTACACACTGAAACTCTTTCCCTGCCTCGGAATGCATTATATCTTGACCGCTGCTACAATCCACAAGACTAACACGGATAGTGATCAGCCTGGGGTCGCCACTGAGGCTGTCAACGCCTTAAGAGTATCACTAGCTTCCTTAGAAGAGATGAAAACAACTTGGGACATTGCCAGCAAGATTATATCTATCATTATAGGACAGGCTGAAGAGGAAGACCCAACGGGTCTCGCGCTCGGAAGCAACGGCGACTCAGAAAGCTTTCAACCATTGCAACGTTTTCCTACACCGGACGATCTTGGACGTGAAGACGTGTACACTCCAATCGCGGCTCGTCGATGCGAAAATGCGCCGCTACAGGACAGTAGGATAGAAACCGACTTCTGGGGTATACAGGGAACTAGTAAACCGAAGGACGGCGCGGGGAATGCTGTACCTTCTGGCTAATGATTCGTCCTTCCTGTAGGCTATATATCAAAAATAGTACGCGATGAACGAAAGGGCATGCAACAACACCACGTGGATCTTTACAGGAAATTATTAAACATACTACTTAGCCTGTCCTGGGCACTGTCTTACTGGTGCATCACCACCTTCAGCCTGCTGGGAGTTGGACCGTACGAGTATGGGATTGAAATCAGGCGAACAGGACCATCACTTAGCCTCATCTCAACACTTCTGTTCAAAGCATTCCATACACGAAGCCAGTGGCAGGATGATGGGACAAAGAGTGATTCAAGAATGAGAGTTGACCTGTTGATCCTCAACAAGACTCATGGCTTGTTAAGTCGCCTGCAGGATTCTGTAACGTGAACTGGCGAATTGCCTATGCGAGACCGTTATGTGAGTGGCCAAGGACCACAAATTCGGCGTGGAAAGCCATCGGTCCGCTTCAATCACAATGTTCCGACTGTTCCGTAGTATTTCCTTGGTGCTGTTGTCTCTCCCAGTAGCTCTTGGTCAGATGAGCTGTTAGAGTGCCTCCGGCGATGAAGGCGAAAGGCTCCCGGTCCTTTTTGCTGAACTTGGCCTCCCTCAGCCCGTGTACTATTATATTAGGTATGCGAGCACTTAGCAATACTCTAGAATAATAACCTCTATTGCATTGAAGGAGAGATTTTAGGAAAAATGACAAAGAATGGGCACGAAAATGAAGAGCCACATGACTAACCGCTGTTAAGCCCTGCTACAGTCCACTTCGAGGATATATTTCTGGATAAATGCATAATCTAGACAATCTAAAAATGGTTAGATACGGCCGATCATATAGTAGACACGATGAATGAGAAGCTGATTGGTCTGCTGCCACCGACCAGGAGACAGTTTGCTGACACTATCGGATCATGCTAGGCGAGGTGGAACAAGCGGATAGATCGCTTTGGATCGGGTAGTTTCTCCCACTAATAAGCCTCCTTGTTATTTCCGAAAAACTGAAGGGTAGGAATGTCTTAGTGATTTGTGGTACCAGATTAGCTTGGCCGACGGTCAAACTTCCGAACCCTTCATAGTGTAGAGCTGATCGACTCGAGCGACCCCTCCCTACCACCCCAGAAACGGAATCTGTTGAAAAACTGTCGACATCTTCCCTCCCACGAGGAATTGACGGAAAATATCGTGACAAAACTACTCATGAACTCTACTTCGAGGACATAAAGCAGTCTCTGCTATAGTAAGTTCAACATCGCTGGCAGCGCATTGCTGTTTCGAAAGACTGCATCAGCGCATTATCAATGAACTGGTGATTGTTGCTTCTCCTCACTTCTCTAAAAGGTTCAGCATGGAACCTCTGGCTTTGACGTCAGAGGAAAGTTCTCCTGCAGGCGGCGCCGTATGACTGCATATATCCGATTGCACAGAGACTGTCAAAGATATGGCAATGAAGAGTACTGGAGACCAACAACAACATATCATTCACAGCAACCGCTCTCTAAGAAGTTCGCCCTTAGAACAAATTCCGGTATACGATGGAATTCATCCTTTATTCCCTCGGCCCTCCCTTGAACTTGAGAATCGGTTCATCGACCATCCTCGGACACTCCGGGTAGTGGTGATTGGGGCTGGGATCACTGGAATTACAGCAGGTATTATCTTGCCCACTAAGGTCCGGGCCCTCGATCTACATATATATGAAAAGAATGGCGATGTCGTAAGTATCTATCCTGTCAGGTGGCATAGCCAGTTAAAGTATCAGGCTAATCTTCTAAGGGCGGGGTGTGGCTGGAAAATAGATATCCAGGAGTTCGATGTGATGTACCAGCCCACGTCTATCAATCGACGTTCTCTCCAAACACCCAGTGGACCGAAGTATACGCCCGGGGTCACGAGATCCATGAATACTGGAAAGACCAAGCGCGAAAGTATGATGTGTACAAGTATATAAGCTTTCATCACCAGGTTCTTGATCTGTGCTGGGACCCAGCAATTTCGCAATGGATCTTGACCATTCGCGACGACAAAGACAACACCATAACTGACAAGGCTGATATTGTCATAACTGCTATGGGGCGGTTTAATGCCTGGCAACTACCTACCTATGAGGGTATTGAGGACTATCAGGGTGTCATTCGGCACGCTTCCAATTGGGATGAGACCTTTGACCCTACAGAGAAAGTGGTAGCGGTGATTGGAAACGGGGCCAGCGGAATTCAAATTGTGCCGACTTTGCAACTGACTGCGAGACATGTCCACCACTATGCACGAAGCAAGACTTGGATCGCAGGATCCGACAGTAGTGAGGAGAGGACATTCGAACCCCAATATATGCCACAAGAACAGCGCGAGTTGTTCGAGAAAAACCCTCAGGAATATCTCAAGTTCAGGAAGGAGCTGGAAGGGAGGGCTTGGCGAGGATTTACTGCCTTTCTGCGAGGCTCGGAGGAGAATACAGAGGCACGAGAACGATTTATAGAGCTAATGCGGACGCGCCTGGTCAAGAAGCCTGGGCTTTTGCAGAGCCTCATTCCAGATTTCTCTCCCAACTGCCGCCGACTGACGCCTGGTCCTGGATATCTCGAGGCCCTCACCGAGCCTAATGTTGATCTTATCCAAACCCCGATAAAACGATTCACCAAGATCGGCATTGAGACCATTGATGGCGAACATCGGCAAGTTGACGCTATCTTCTGTGCTACAGGCGCAAATGTTGATGCAGCACCCCCCTTCTCGATCCGATCAGGCGGCCTGGACTTGAAGACTGCTTGGAAGTCCGATGGGCATTTCGGTTTTCCCTATACTTACCTTGGACTAGCAACTCCAGGGTTTCCAAACCTCCTCTTCGCCTTGGGCCCGCATGCAAGCGGACCATCTGGTAAGTCTACACAATATAGAGAGCGCTCTAACAGCCCTATTAACAATACCTTCAGGAAGCATCATTTACAGCCTAGAAGTCCAGTTGACATATTACGCAAAGATATTACGCAAAGTCTCCCAACAAGGCATCAAGAGCATAGTTCCTTCCAAGAAGGCCACCGATGATTTTATCAGCTACAGTGATGCCTACTTTGCTAAAACAGTTTTGAGTGACAACTGCAGTTCGTGGTTCAATGGAGGTCGTCCCGGAGGCAGGATCCATGGTATCTGGCCTGGAAGTGCGGCACATCTTGCCACGGCCAGAAGAGAGCCGAGGTGGGAAGATTGGGAATACGAGTATCTGGCGCCGAGTGGAAATGTATTTGCCTACCTTGGGAACGGGATGACTGAAAAGGAATTGGATGCAGAGTCCGACATGACAAACTACCTCAAGGCAGCTGGAACCGTTGACGTCCGTGATCTACATGAGAGTTGGTGGAGCATACCGTAGGTCATAAGAGAGCAGAAGAAGCTTGGGACTTCATAGAAAATACAATCACTAGTTGTTATAGCTTATGCACCACGAACTTAGAGCTTTGGCGTCGAGACTATTTTGAGCTGCCAACTTCAGACATTAGTCATCGTCTTCAAATATATTGACGTGATCACTTTTCCCCCTTGCTTGTTGTTGTTGTTGCCATGAGGTGCGGTTTCCCGTACACTTAGGTTTTCAACGTAGCAGAATTGCATGATGTGGGATTGGAAATACAGACTCAATGAGACAGATCGAAACAGGGGAAAAAATGTCAGAGGCATCTCGACTCACAGCTTGTTCGGGTACTCCAGTATTGCACGTGTATGTGTCGTTCCTGCATAGCAGAGTGGGGAAGCGGAAAAGGTGGAAAATGGCCACATTAGGAACGCCAATGGTGAGGATTCATGGACTGGGCCGGCTATTGGCTCGTCCGACCACCGAATTCAGATTCATTCCTTATTCTTAGTGGCTGATGTCGTGATACAACCGTATCGCATATATAGTAGTCACCGGTAACTAGCCTTGGGGGACACTGCCCGTTGGGGCTAGAGACTGTCGGAAGAGGCGCCCGGCTGTCATTGCCTTTGGATCAAGCAGAAGCCGCCGCATAATATGGGATCTATGCCGTATGGACGATAGGTATGCCGCGCAGCACGGCTTCCCGTCCTGTCGTCCCAAGCAGACAAACGGCCGGCCGACAAGAGAGAATGCCCCCGGTGTCGGATATCACGATCTCTATAGCAAGCCCCGTACTTCTGTGGGATCCGCATCGTCGTTAATTAACAGGTACTGGGGTCGTCCTTTTTTCGTTCCCCTTCTCTCGCCCTCAGAGGTTATTTGCAGCCCACGGAACATCCTCCTGCTGGTAAGACTTTGCCGTGCTTTTCCTCCAGCGAAGAGCTATCAACATGTGCAGCCCTGCCGCGGTTGGCGCCTGTGTTGCTCCGCCCTTCAGCGCTTTCAACCTGTTCGGCGCAGAAATCCTCAAAGTCTCTGCTCAGCTAGTGACCAACTTCAGCGCCGCGGGCGATGATATCCAACGGTACACACAGCCCACCGTCCAGCTGACCAATGCTACGTTCTGCAATATCACCGTGTGGTATACACACCCCGGTCAGAATGACCGGATCGGCGTTGAGACCTGGCTCCCCACCCCGGCCAACTGGAACCGCCGTCTCCAGGCGGTCGGTGGCGGCGGCTGGGTAGCTGGCCGCGCCAACGTCGCCTATAAAAACATGTACGGCGCGCTGGCGGATGGATATGCGACATCAACTACTGACGCCGGTCTCCTGCCGCTCAATTCCGGGGATACACCCTGGGCCCTTGTGAGTGAGGGCAATGTGAACCTCTACGACGTTAACAATCTTGCAGCAGTGTCTCTCAATGATCAGGTCAGTTTCAGCTCTCATTAGAAATTCTCCACCTCACACTTCGACTTATTTGTATTTACCCGTCTTTCTATATCATCAATATTCGTCTCTCTCTCATGCCCTCACTCTTGCCATATTGCCGGGCTTCCTTATCTCTCTTTTAACGGGAAATATGCGATGACGGAGTAGAGAAAGAAGCAGAGGCACGTCGAGCTGATCGTGTCTGCCCGAAATAGGCTTCCATCTCCAAATCTGTCATCCAGAGTTTCTATGGCGAGGCCCCGGACTACTCCTATTGGAACGGCTGTTCTCAAGGTGGAAGGCAGGGCCTCATGCTCGCACAACGTTACCCGGAAGCTTATGATGGCATCGCGGCTGGCGCGCCAGGCCTCTACTGGGTCACGCTCTTTCCTTTGCTGCAGTGGGCACAACAGATCATGAACGAGAGAAAAGAGTACCCCCCAGCTTGCGAAATGGATGCCATCACTACCGCCGCTGTTGAGGCCTGCGACGGCCTCGACGGAGTTGTTGACGGCGTTCTCGGTGAAGCAGTTCAGTGTCGGAACACGTTTGATCCCTTCTCCCTGGTAGGTACCTTAATAGACTGCGCTCAGACGAACAGCACCGTCACCATCAGTGAGACGGCCGCCGTGGTCGTCAACGCTAGCTGGCACGGCACCGTCACCGCAAATGGCAAATCTACCTCATTCGGCTACCTCCCGTCGGCCGACTTGACGGGCACTTCACCTTTCTCAAACGGGCAACCTGGCCAAGCTGGCACCAACTGCACCAGGACCACCTGCGTTGGCTCTCCTAGAGGGTTAAGCACACAATGGTTGCAGCTCTTCGTGGCGAAGAACTCATCCTTTGACGTCTCAAACTTGAGCCGAGAAGAGTTTGATAAACTGGCGCACCTCGGCGCTGCCTTTTACACATCCATAATAGACTCTTGGCGGACTGCCAGTAGGAGTTCTGCCACACCTTCCCCGATTAGGCCTAGAGCAACACACTGGGGATATCCAGTTTAGCTAGCTCCTAGGATAGAGAGGAATAAAAGGATCCTTGAAGC
>QEIL01000311.1:0-11253 GCA_003116535.1 Paecilomyces niveus | reverse complement strand
GTAGCCTTATAGATCAGACCTGGAGATAGAGACATCCCATCAGCGCATACACAAGCTAGCACTGTAATCCACTCCCTATTCCCGTCTTGTATCATTTGTCTGGTAAATCCTTATTCATAGCGATGTCGAGAAAAGATCCTTTTCCCTTTTTGCAAGATTCCGATTATAAAATCTTTCTTATCCATATTGTAGGTATTTTGGGGTTCCACATTGTACTCCTTAAGTTTTCGGCGTAGGAGTTCAAAATATAATGAATATTTGAAGGCAGAATTAGCTCGTTTACGCGAGGAGTCCATAGCAATAGTCCATGCTGCAAGAAGCTCATGTTGATGTTTTTTGATGAACCGTATTGGCTAGTGTTTTCCAGGCTTCTTTCCAACGATTTCTTTTGCAAAGTTCCGTAACATTTCATGGGAAGGAGGTAGACCACGTTCTGTAAGCTCATTTATCCACTTGATAAGTGTTTTCGATTGTTGGTTGTTGAGAATTCGTTGATTTTCATATTGGGTCTCTTGATTGCTTTGGACACCGCGGTGTCTTCGCGACAGGGTTACCCGATTGACACCATATTTTTTTGTAGTTTCAGTGTAATTAGGTTTTTCGCCATGCTTCAAAGTCTTCAAATCTTCAAGAGCTAATAAAATAGGATCCATATTGATGAATTGGTGAGTAGTTGAAGAAATGGCGGTGTTCTACAAAATCGATCGTCAGATGGGGACGATCGTCAGGTGATCAAACACGGTAGCGCAAATACAAGAATCTGTGAGGTTTATAAATGGAGAGAGGTTTGCTCTCCTGTTACCGAAATCTTCAACTCATGATTTTGCCTAACTGCTTCCAGGAAGAGCAAATATCCCGAAACATTTAATGCTACGGACAGTCGACATGTCATCTCCTGTAACCGAGAGCTCAAACCGAGATCCTGCTTTCCATCCACCTCTGCAGCTTTTATAGAGTCCTTGCCTCTCACTAGAAACCTTCAGAACTTCTACCGGTCATACTCCCAGTCAGAACCATACAAAATATCCCGAATAAAGACGCAGAATTGTTGTAGCCATCACTGGTGCAACCGGTGCAATTCCCCGTATAAAGATTAATCGTTCTCCGCCGACTACACGTCGAAATTAATCTGATTGTGAGCAAATGGAGGGAGCAATCAAATAAGAGACTGATTGCACTACCAATCTGCGGGCCTTGGCCGATTATGTCCGCAACGTCTATGATATGGCAGCACCGGTGTCTAGTTTCTCTTTTCGCTTAGATAGTATGATAGGCGTACCCTGCAGTATGAAGACCTTGGGAGCTATTTCCTCTGGATTTTGCGACGATCTGATGTCCCGCACAGCGGACGTGATGTTGAAAGGACGACGAAGGTTGTTTCCGGTGACAAGGGAAATGCCCCTGAGTAATATTCCTCTGCGAAACATGTTAGCTGTATCTCCAGTCGAGCGGTTATATTTCCACCTGTTCCTGCATTTTATATCAATCCTGCATCGGTTGACGATCTAACTGATTAGAGCATCGGAAGAACGCTTCACTTATTCAATCTAGATACAGACCAGTTCAATCGATTGAACGGATGGGAAAAGCCTTAGAGTTAGATAATTCAGCTTAGTAATGTTAGTGAATAGAACAGATTGCTTTTTACCTCATATGATGAGTTCACTTATTGGAAAGTCCAATTCCTTAAATTAATTAACGGCACCCGTCCCTTAATTCCAGCCTATTTGGACTGCGCAATTATTCTATAATAGATGGGATAGGGCTCTGTACAACTTCGCCTCGCCTGTTCCTGCGATTCACATTCGTCAAGTGCATCCATGATAAATGTCATTGGATCTCTCGTATCCAAATTATCCGCAGAACTTTCTGTAACCTTGTTTAATGACCAAGCTGATTCTTTGCTTTTGCGGCCGCTATCTCTTTGAAATAAATATTATCCTGGAGTAAGATCTGTCAGGCTTAACTCCGAAGTATACTGGTATTTCAGCCCCTGTAGGGCTAATTGCTAGGAGAACAATGCATTTATTTTAAAATTGTGAGCAAAAGGCAAAGGCACCTTTATCCCGTATTGTAGCGCCGGAATCAGTGCTGAGAAGTACGCGATAGTGATGTGAACAAATCGTACTATACTTTACTTGTAATTCGGACGTTAGGTTCGAGGATAGTTAAGCACAAAGACAGAATTTTCAGCAGTTTCAGATATGAGACTAGGTTGTTTAAATTTTCCAAGATGCTTTAGTTTACAAAACGTTTCCGAAAGAAAATTGTATAAGTTTGACCTACTCTGTGTGTCCAACCTCAAATTACTGGTGTCAAACAAACCTTCAACGGGGGTTTTTGCCACATTAAGAAATTCTTCTGTTGGATCCAATCACTAGACTCGTCGGCAAGTTTCATATCGAAATTGAAAATGATAAGGGCCAAAATGAGACGCATTTCGCTGTAGGCGAGACTATAATACTGTTAGCCCAACTTCTGTTTAAATTATCACAATCTATCACTTACTTTCGTCCAAGACAATTTCTTGGTCCAACGTGAAATGGTTGTAACGTGTCTCGTCGATCATTTTCGAAGCGGGTATCACCAAGGAATCGTTCGGGGTGATAGTTGTAGGGATCCGTGAAGTAATCTGCACGGCGATAAAGGGCCCATTGATGGATTGAAACATATGTCTGTATTTAGCTCGTTAGCATTGTCTTGATAAGGCCAGTATAATTGTAGAATTGGTTGGAACAGACATTTTCAGGAATATACTCCCCCAAGACCTTTGCCCCGCCCTGTGGACAGACACGAGGCAGGCCGTTGGCTATGGGAGGATACATTCTCAGCGCCTCGTCAAGACACGCCAGCATGTATGGCAATTTGTTGACTGAGATTAAATCAATCTCCTCTTCACTCTGGAATACCGTGCGAACCTCATGTGTCAACTTCTTATATGCGTGGGGGTTCTTTAAGAGGAGGTACGTTACTCCGCTCAACAAGGTCGCAGTTGTCTCGGAGCCGCCGATGATAAGGATTTCAGCATTTGCGATCAACTTTCCCACGCTCAGACTCTAAGAAGGATTAGAACGAATCCTGGAAGACTGCTCGTCTAGACTCACCAATTCATCTTTCTTCCTCAAAAGTCCTTCAATCAAATCCGGTCGTCCCCCCGTATTCGACATGCGACGTAGCATTTTCTCCTTGGTTAACTCCTTATGCCTCTTCCGCCCTTCTTCCATTGATTTCGGAACTAACCATAACAGAGCTTGCTTCAGCCATGGGTAGAACGATAAAGCCTGTAATATGGTCCCTGATCGTCCAGATTGGAAGATGCTCTTAATCCATCCGTCATACGTCGACCCTTTCAGACATCCAAAGGGTTCCCCGAATGCCAAGTCGCCTATAATATCAAAGGTCGTATAATTGTACCAGTCAGAAAGAACAACCGGATTCCCATCCTTACACAGCTCATGTATCTTCTGCAGAAGAACGTTGACATATCCCCGAATCAATGGCTCTTGATCTCTCATTGCCTTTTCCGAGAAACCATGTGCCAGCTGTCGACGCAGGCGGCCGTGCTCTTCTCGCCCTTCATTGATAACATGGAGCGGTTCACCTTCCAATGGGCAATAGAACCATCTTGCCTTTTCCATTTCTAGTCCTTCCTTCTTATGGCCCATGATGTCTTTCCATGCATCGGGATGCGAAAAGGCAAGTTCATCCGGAGCGATTCTGACAATGTCTCCATATCGTTTGTGCATATCCAGCATTTCGAATGGCAGAGTGCCTTTGGCCGCTTTGTACAAGTATGGTAACCGAGATATTGCATGGGATACTGGACCAGGGAAACGACTCAATGGATGGAAGAAGACATTGTAGATTGCCTTGCCAATGAGGTATATGATGGCCTATATCTGTTAGAGGGAACGAGAATAGCAGCACTGGAGATGAAAGTGCAATACCTACAGTGAAAATGCCAACAGACAGCCCATCCTTCACATTCAGGGACATATCCATTCCAGAGAGCATCATTAAGGTAGTATTAGACAAAGAAAGCTATCGCTGAAGACACGTCCATTGACAAATTGTAAGCGGATTTGAAGGGCATTTTATAAAGAACCCTACCACCGTTTGGCTGTGTGTATTACGAAATTGCGTAGGCAGAACAGTATTCAGAAGTAACCATCTAACCTATACAGTACTAAAGGGGAAGAAACCAAATATATGCCCCTCCTGTCTCCAATATTATCTCGGATCTGTCCTGGTAGCTTTCTTGCATCGTAATCGGATTGCCAATATATTGATTGGCTGATGGAGAAGAATATATTCCAAGTCGCAAGCCGAAGCCGAAGCCGAAGCCGAAGCCGAACACGAACACGAACACGAACTCGGCCTAGTGTCGATCAATGCATTCTATAAGAAATAAGGTTCATGTTTTATCGATGATAGAGTTAAACTGCACTTTATAGCCTGGAAGCTAGGGGAATAGGCAGTATGATTAAAGATCTTCTAGGATTACTGTTTATTTCCCAACATTGACGCGCATCGCAGGGCTGAGCCACTTGTCTAACAGTATCCATCCTATCTGAAATCCCAACCAGCTGTTTCATTTTTTTTTTTCTATCTAGCAGCTTTATACGTTATTTTTCCTTTGGTCCGTTAAACTGGTGCCTGGAGAAGGGCGTCCATTATAAATCTATATTGTTCGCAGGCACCAGAACCTTCTGACGTAGATTCGAATTGTATTTTTTCTTTCTTTTCTCTTGGATCACTTTTGAAATCTTCACAATTATATTCATTATGGCTTCTCAGCCATGCCAGTTATATTACTACGCTCCTAGTATCCCTCTGGCAGTGATAGCGATTATTCTGTTTTCTGCATTGACAGCAATCCATCTATTTCGCATGGTTCAGGCCCGGATACGGGACAACCCTTTCTTCGTCGTCGGTGGTTTATGTGAGCAGCGTTGATAGTAACCAGATCTAATCTGTCTCTAGATCTGACATAATACAGTCCAGCTATCAGGCTACACGGCTCGCCTGTTTTCTGCACAGGATGTCTGCAATCGAGCAGCATATGGTGTGCAGTCGGTCCTTTTAATTCTGGGACCGACTCTGCTTATGTTTTCGGTTAATCTGACTCAAACTACATTCGCAAGGACTCTCGATGCGGGAAAATTCTGTTGGATACCCAACAAATGGCAGCAGATGACCTATCTCACCATCAATACGATCTTAGCTATCATCCAGGCCATAGGAGGAATCATGACCGTTGCACCGACATCCATCGTAACGGGAACAAAAATTACCATTGCAGTCTTCGTTGTCCAGCTTCTCTTCTGGGGATTTACTTTTGCGGAGAATATCTACATGACCTTTCGACTCCGTCGTCATCCCACGGAAGCTAGTCGGCATCAAATACCAAAATGGAAGCACTGGAACCAACTTTTTGGCTTATCAATCTCTATTATTGCATTTGGACGCAATGTGATGCGATTGACTATGGCAGGTGGTGTGGAATTTCTCGTCGTTAATGAGTGGGCTTCATACACATTTGACGGCTATCAGATGGTGGTGGTCATGGGAGCTTGGGCGGTCTGGTACCTGCCTGAAAGATGCAAGGAGACCATTTCTAAAGGAAACTATATTGGACTTGGGAGAGTTTAGGAACAGAAGATGACGTATGCTAAGTGAGAAGGTATATAAATCAAGCTGTCAGACGAACTACCTTGCAGGATGGAGAACGCAAGACGAGAGTCCTTTCAAAGGGTGGCAGTAAGTCAAATTAGACTATTGGCCTAGTTATAGGAAAGAAATAGGGACATAGGTTAGATAATACAGTTAGCGGGGGATTTTCTGAATCGAGCCAACTAGTTAACCTCGTTAGGATCAAAATTTAGATGTTAAATAGTTCGACTTAGTTTCATTTGCATCACTCGGAAACCCACTTCTCCGTAGAAGGAAGTTGGCCAATCAGGGTGATGTGAATGCGAATACGAAGCAGCACAACTATGGTCTGGCGCACTCAACGGTAAGATACGAATGGCATGACATGGTTGGCACTTTTAATAATGTATTATTCGCAGTTATGAAATGCTTCGGAATATTTGTCTCCGTGGCATCTCTCTTCTTTATGTATATAAAGTGTGCTATATGTCAGCACAGCCAGAGATGGCAAGCTCCCAGATACATCTAGCATTGTGTTTCAGCTGCCCGTCCGTTATGGATACAACATGTCCACCAATAATTCAGCGCATTCCCAGCTCAAGGCCGGAGAGCCAGCCACGATGAACCACGAGGAGATGAGAGACGAGGAAAAGGTAGCAGCTGAGAGAGAATCCGATGTGTTTTGGGACGAACCCGCCAGTCAAGATCCTGCCAATCCCATGAACTGGAGCGTGACACGCAAATGGACAATAATCGCAATGGTTTCCTTCATTACTTTCTTGACGTGAGTATTATCTCTAGACACTTATGTGGTGGACAAGCGGTACTGATTGAACATTACTTTAGTCCCCTCTCATCCTCGATGTTCGCACCTGGTATCATGCAGGTTCTAAGAGACTTCGATTCCGGGTCAGCTCTTCTCTCATCATTCGTTGTTTCGGTCTATATCTTGGGATTCGCATTCGGTCCTTTGGTTATCGCCCCGTTAAGTGAGTACAGCGGCCGTTCGATGGTCTATAATATATGCAACATCCTTTTCGTGATCTTCAATATCGCAAGTGCCATCGCCCCAAATATGGCAGCGCTAATAATTTTCCGATTCCTCGATGGCTTCGCCGGCGTTGCGGCTATCACTTGCGGTAGCGGCACAATTGCAGACCTCATGTCAGCAGAGCAACGTGGCCGAGCGATGTCGGTCTGGTCTTTAGGGCCGCTCTTTGGTCCTATCGTTGGGCCAGTGGCCGGAGGGTTTCTGGTTGAAGCGGCCAATTGGCGATGGGTCTTTTGGGTTCTAGCAATAACAGTAAGGAGCATATCTAGTTCTCTACAGAATAGTGACCACTGATCATCTACCTATAGAGTGGGGCCGCAACTATCGTCTTCTTCTTTGCAGTCCCAGAGACATACGCCCCAATCATCCTCCAACGCAAGGCGGTTCGCTTGCAAAAGACGACGGGAAATAAATCCTACCGGTCTCGCCTGGATCCCGGTATTCCCCCAAAGCAGCTCTTCCTGAAAAGCCTTATCCGGCCGACGAAGATGCTCTTCTTGTCACCGATAGTGGCCTCGATGTGCATCTACATCGCCGTACTTTACGGTCTCCTTTATATTCTCTTCACCACATTTACTCTAGTATTTGAGGACCACTACGGATTTTCACCCGGTGCAAGTGGTCTCTCATTCTTGGGTAGCGGTGTTGGCATGTTACTGGGTCTCGCATACGTGGGATCTCTCAGTGACCGCGCTATCAAACGCAAAATTGAGTTAAAACAGAACCCCAAGCCGGAAGATCGGCTGCCTTGGTTTCTTATCTGGCCTGGTGTCCTGACGGTTCCTACAGGGCTTTTTATTTATGGATGGGCAACAGATAAAACGGCTCACTGGATTGTACCAGAGATCGGAAACGCAGTGACTGGTTTTGGGATGATCGTCATACTGATGTGTATCCAGACATATCTGGTAGATGCTTTCACAGCCCACGCAGCCAGCGCAATAGCAGCTTGTACCGTTCTGCGAAGCTTGGTCGGGGCGCTTCTTCCTCTCTGCGGATTGAAATTGTACGACAGGCTCGGCTTGGGTTGGGGAAATAGCCTGCTGGCTTTCATCGCATTAGGGATTGCACCGATCCCAGTCCTATTTGAGATATTTGGTGAAAGACTTCGGACTCGTCATAAGATCCGCCTGTAATGATCATATACTATACATGTCATTCTTCTGTTTCCAATAAGAAGAGCCGCAGAAAAAAACAGCTTGTTTATAAAGAATCATGTACGAATATCATCAGTAGGAGTCCAGCCGATCTGCTCCTGCGGCCATCGCAACCAACTCCGATACTTCTCATCGAGTACCGAATACAACTGTGTCATGAGTCGCCCACTGAGTCCTTCCATCCACCACATCCACTCGATTTGTCGTATGGATACGCAAAAGTAAGCAAAAATAATAAGCGCAATGGGCGCCTCTTGTCGCAATAGCTCTAGGTATTCACTCGAGACTTCAAGCAACCAGGCAAAGACGTCTGCCGTCTCAAGCCTTCGTTCACCTCCCGACTTCATGACCACTGCTAGTGTTTGACTCAATCCATCCAGGGCCTCCTGGTAAACCTGGCGTAATGACTGGTCGGGAGGACATTCTGAGCAAACCATCTGTCTCAACTCCCACACATACATCTGGCCCTGCTCAAGCGCCTGTGCATCTCGCCGAGCAGCCGCTAGATGAGTTCCATTCACGAAGATGGGCCCCAGCTTCCCTATGTGGAAATCTTCATGGCTGTAATCAATTATTGTCTTGGTCCCCCGAAACAGACGAACCCATTCAAGAAGATGACCGTGTTCAAACAGAACGAGAAAATCAGTTCCCCCTGGCGGTTTGGCACAGGCGAAGATACATGTGAGAGATGCGAACAAGAACAGCGCGGCACTATTGTCTAGTGCGAGAGATGGTATAAGGGGTACCACGGCATGGACAGCCGTGTTGTGGTGCATCTGCGCTTGCGCAATACAGCTTGCTCGTTTGGACGGATCCGAGCGCGCGAGGTGCAGCGCTGAAATGGCTAGCAAACTGTGCAGTACAGGAGGCATGGTAAACGCGATGCGAGGAATCTGGTCGCGCCATACAGCCTGGACTGCTGGAGCCCGGGATAACGTATAGCATGTTGAAATCATATAGTGATGCAAGAGTTCCAGATCAAAAACAGCTAGGTTAGATTGAAACGGTGCTAGTGAGTTCAGATCAGATGTTTTTTGTAATGGAATAGACCCTGGTACAGGACTTCCTCCTTCTGGCCCAGGTGTTAACGCTGATGATCTCGCAGAGTCTCCTTCGCAGCTAGATCGAATTTCCGTTGACACTCTCTCAAAGGAGCAAGTCACACCATGGACTTTACAGTTGCGACAAGTCGGTCTGCCTTCATCACACTAGGATACAAATGTCAACTGTGAAGGAGAGAATTTGCTGGGGAACCTACCTTGATCTTCCTTTTTTTGCATTGCAAGCATCCCGCCTTCGACTTCTGATGCGAGCGACGACCCGAAACAAGTGAAGCCATTGTACAGTATTACTGCTGCCGCTACTGGTCTGGTATGTTTTATAGGCCAATTTCTGGAGCCGCAGTAATCTCAAGATAGCTTGTTTAGTTAGCTAAGCCACGTTAGAAGTACACTAGAATTCCTAGTAGTATGTCGGAAGCAATGCTATTTTAAAATTCCTGAGGCTGGCTCCGCTCCTTTTCGGTTAGACTTTTACTGGCGCTAGCCTGGTTAGTTAATAGATCAACATAGGCAAAATTTAAAAAATTGTCAATTAAGTGAAAAATTAATCTATTAAAATATTTTATAATAATTTATACGATTATAATAAAGTGGTGAAAACTTAGATTTCTTTAATACTTCTATGCCTGCTCTGACCAGATTCCCTTGAGCCCCGTTTTCCTCAAGACAAGCGCCGTCAGATCTCGTAAGCCTGCACTTGCCAGAAGTTCTAACACTTGTAGGTGAGATAGTTCCGCGCAATCCTAGATCAGTAGCTGTGAGGGAAGTTTGTCGCTTGTTGCACCTCAAGGGCATGGGCAGGCAGCGTTAAGATGGCACTCAGCTTGTCGTACAAACCAATGCTCACCACTTCCGGGCCTCTTCCGTGTTAGAGGCTGGCCCGAACTTATGTGCGATGGATAACTCTAATTATGAAAATGTGACATTAGCGTCTATTAAATTAGCCAGTGCGGCAGCGCGAAGATGTGAAAACTTTCCGTCGAACGCCTAGTACGGCAGTGGAGATTGGTTTTTAAGGTGCAATCCGGTGATGAGATCACTGGAGACACTGCCTACTTTACCACTAATAGCAGCTTCCACCAAAGCCAGAACTTCAGACTAGTCCGTAATGTTGTCGGATTGGCTCCTCAAGACTTATTAATCTATTTCGGCGTTCTCCGCCAGATAACCAACGTATTTGACTGCCATCAAATTAAGTGATGGTGCTGCCAGACCCTATCGATCATGGCAGTGAGAGAAAGCATGGAGAAATGTATTGGCGGCAGTATAGGCTGCCTAATCTTCACAATACCAGCGACTGACGATAATGAGGAAATCCATGAGAGTGTTGAGAAGCATATTATAAAAATTCAATACACTTGAAACCTTGGACCGAAGCACAGTGTCATATTCCTCAAAAGTCATTCAAAAAAAAAAAGGTATATTCTTTTTATGTTTAGCAGATAGATGATGCGCCCGGCGTGATCTCAACGCTTACCTTCAGTACAATTTCCGCACAATAATGCCTCGGATTGGAAGCAACATCTTCTGCAGCTGCAGCAACAGAGAGGTCGCATTAGCTTTGTCCGCAACGCCGCATTTCTTGATCTAGATTGAAGCGTTAGTGATTTTACTATCGTTAGCCAGCTGCTTCAGCTCATTTGTGGGCTCTCCGTTTCGATATAAGAGGATAACATGGCCAGCTCCGCGCCGGATTATCCTTTTTACAATAGAGCGACTAATCCCTCCTGTACCACCGATTATTAAGTATGTGCATCGTTCGAAGCATTTCCGACGGTGTAGCCAGATACATGGCCTAAGCACATGTGAGATTAGTCCAGATTAAATGATCAGTTAGAAGAACTGAGTGCAAAACCGGTCAAGGAATGGAACACCCATAAAACTTTGCAAAAGGGGAAGACAATGAATAGCTACAGATATTCAATAGCTTTCTACTGTGGTAATCTAACTTCTACTTAGAAATTAGACACTAGGAACCTCAGAGACGGTTTTGTGTACGAAAAAGAGAAAACACTATAATCGCAAGTGCCTTCGAAATAGCAGACCACTTTCCCAAGCAATTGTGTACCGTTATTGTGGTTTTCAATTGAGATGAAACTCTCGTGTTCTACGGAAATCCATAGATCGACATAGTCCAACTTAACAAAGCCACTTATCATAAGTTATCAGGAAAGAGTATATTTTCTTTGAAAACAAAAGCGAGTGGAATTGTCGAATCCTAGGGCACGGAAGCAATGAAAATGATGAACTAGGCATTCGGGATTAAATCCTCTGCATTGCTTGCTATCTAGAACTAACGGAATCTATCGCATATTTATGCTAGATGACATAC